>LPNX011089071.1:171285-211507 GCA_001517045.1 Pseudotsuga menziesii
CATCTAATGCATACTTAGTTCTGTAGACCCATTTACATCTGACAGGTTTTCTTCCTTTTGGAAGAGGAACAAGATCCCAAGTATCGTTCGCCATTAAGGAACGATATTTTTCATCCATAGCTGCATCCCAATCTGGATTTCCTGAAGCTTCTGTAAAAGTTTCTAGATCATGATTCTCAAAAACTTGAGCCAAAAGAGAAGAGTCTCACTGAAACTGAGAACGTGTTCGACGTTGATCTCTAGGATTACCTGCAAGATCACCAGCTGCTTCACATGTTGAACAGACCCATCGAGGAAGTATTAGTGCTGGTGCAATTGGAGGAACATGAGCATGAGGAGGTGGATTTTCATCCTCAATGTTATCATCAGAAACTGGAGTTGGAAACCTGTCAAGGAAGCTGGAAGAAGAAGAAGAAGAAGGCACAATCGTCGAATCAGGCTCGCAGGCCAAAGATGGCACACTCGCCAAGTTAGGCTTGCAGGCCAAGAGATTTTCATCAAATTTAACATATCTTCTAATTATTATATCATGAGAATGTGGCTGGAGAATTCTATAACCTTTTACATCTTCAGAATATCCAACAAATATGCACTTTTCACTTTTAGGCTGCAATGCTTTCCGTTTTTCATCCGGAATGTGAGCCCATGCTTCACAACCAAACACACGAAAGTGACTTACATCTGGTTTAATTTTACTCCATGCTTCTTCCAGTGTTATACCATGTAAAACTTTAGTGGGTGTGCGATTAACTATGTAATTTGCACAATTTATGGCCTCAGCCCAATATTGAAGACTTAGTCCCTTATATTAGATCATACAATTTTCCATTTCTTTTAAAGTGCGGTTCTTCCTTTCAACTACACCATTTTGTTGTGGTGTATATGGAACAGTGTGTTGTTGTTGGATTCCTTGTTTAGTGCAAAAAGTAGCGAACTTGTTGTTAACATATTCTCCTCCATTGTCAAATCTTAACTTAATAATTTGATGACCAGATTGTTTTTCAACAAGGGCCTTGTAGGCCAAGAACATGTTAAATACTTCGCTCTTAAGTTTTAAGAAGTAAACCCAAGTGCGTCTGGAGTTGTCATCAATGAAAGTTAAGAAATATTTGAAGCCAAGAAAGGAAGCAGATGGAAGAGGGCCACACAAGTCACTATGCACAAGCTCCAAGGGAACTGAGGCGTGCTAAGATGTACGTTTGTCAAAACTGTCCCGATGATGTTTCTCGAGTACACAATTAGAATAAACACCATCCTTGCAAGATACCAGCAGAAGACCAGTCACCATACTGTCTTTACATAGTTGTTGCAATGAGCGATAATTTAAGTGACCAAATCGTTCATGCCAAAGTTTGCTCAAGTTATCACTATGAGCAACAAAAACTGAAGGAAAAGGTGATGACCCAAAGTTGTTAAATTTGTACAACCTAGTAATATCATCAACAGTTCCAGTAGCAAGGACATTTTGAGGATTTTAAAAATCCTTGATTACAACTTGGTGAGGTGTAAATGTCACAGTTTTACCTTCACCTGAATGAGTAATTTGATAGATTGATAACAAATTGCAGGAAATTTTTGGAACACATAGTACATCACTGAAATGACCATTTTCTACTAGAATTGTTCCAGATCCTACAACACTTAGAGATCTATCATCACCAACAAATATTTGTTTGGTGTTACATTCATGCATAGTAGAAAATATGGCTTGATCCTTAGCCATATGATAAGATTCTCCAGAATCAATGAGCCATTCATTTGAAGTAGAAGAAGAAGATGCAGTATAAGAGTAACCAGAAGCACAAAGTGCATGTCCATGAGAGTTAGATTCTGAAGACGAATCTAGGCTGATGTGGTGCTTCTTCATTGCTACTTCCAAGGCTGCCATCTTCTTAAAACATTTAGATTCATCATGATTATATTTCCCACAAAAATTGCAATGATGCTCAATCTTCTTTCCTTTTTGCTTGGATCCTTTGTCATTTTTTGAAGAAGGAGCTGAATGAGAGGGTTTGGGACCCTTGTTGTTTGGCCTATTATTGCGAAAATTTTGTTTCTTGGGAGGCTTGGACTTTTCTTTCTGTTGAGACAATAAGGCTTTCCCGGATGTATCTGCATTGTTAATTATTCCAAGATGAATGAACTTATCTTGCTCTCTAATTAAGGAATCACAAAATGATTCAAGACTAGGCTCTTGATAGCTAGCTGCAGTCAAAGATTCTTTCATGGAGTAGAATGTAGATACAAAAATAGAATATGCAGGTCCAAGTTTGAAAAGAATATGATAAATACATTGTTTGTCTTCTTTCTTAATCTTTCATTCTACACATAAAAGTCTAAGAGTTTTATACTTAGATAAATAGCCTTGAATGCATGAAAAATCATTTGGATTCAAGGAAAGCAACTCATTCTCAAGTTACCAAACACAGATTCCAACTTTTCCCAAGCTTTATCAGGTTCATTAATGCCAGATATGTGGAATCGCAAATTAGTAGAGATTGACATCCCAATCAATCTACGAGCTTCATCACATCTATTTGCCCATTTAATTTTCTTATCATCATTAGTGGGTTTTGTTTCTTTCCCTGAGGTTATCCTGAAAAGTCCCCTACTTTGCAGAACATCCTCCATACGAGATTTCCATGAGAAATAGTTAGAACTTGTAAGTATAATATCACAAGGGGTGGCCATACTGTAAAATAATGGCTAAAAGAATAGAAACTAACTGTCTTTATGCAAAGAGCTCGAAAAAATATGCAGTTAAAAAAGAAACAACACTTAAAATGGATTCCGAATGATAAAGTTATGCTTGATCAAAGAAAATGTTGAAGATGTCCCCAATCGTGACATGGCAGATATTAACTTGACCAACTAAAAAAAGAAGCCCCCTCTTCCCAAGATCAACCTTTGACAATCACTTTTACAATAAAGTTGCTTTGAAGTGAATCACTTTTATAGAATAAGTGATGTTCACTTTTACAATAATGTGACTTTTAAATAGTGCGGCAATAAATTAAAAAACTTAAGTGACTCACTTTTATTTTATTTTATTTATGTGAGATGCACTTTTACAATAAAGTAACTTGAAAATAGAAATTGCATGCACTAAAAAGTATCTTGATAAGACTTGAACTCAAGACTTATCAAGGTGTAAAGCAACTTTGGACCAAGTGAGCTAAGTTTAAAAGGTACGTAAAAGTATGGAAAGAGGAAGGGGGCTTTTTTTTTTTTTTACTATTCTCTCTCATTTTTCGTGCTTGCTTTCTTTTCCTACAAATCACAAAAAGAAAAAAAAAGAAAAAAAAAACTTTTTCCACACAATGGGGTTAGATCTGGGTTAGCTTACTAAGAAATTCTATGTTTTCAAGTTTTCTCACTGTTTCTGATTTGCCGTGATCGCACAAGGTCCATAGCAAAGAGCATACATAGCTGAGAAAACAAGAAAAAACAAACTTTCTCTTACTGTTTCTGATTCGTCGCGATCGCACAAGGTGCACGGCAAAGAGCATATGCAGTCAGGGAAAAAAACAGTTTGAGACTAAAACATAAAATATCTAATAATAAACTAATAAAATATGAGAGATTAAAAAAAAACAAATCCGTCACTGTAACATTATACCTTCAAATTTGTCGAAATGGGTGTTTCTGGAGTAAACAGAAATGATTTTCGGTGAAACAAAAATTGTTTCCAAATGGAAACGATGCTTCAGATGCAATGGAATAGCTCCCATAGGCCACAAATGCACAAAAAATCTAGAACCAGAAACCCTTTCAAAGTTTCGGCAACACCGGTTCCAGATCTTGATCAAAATCGAAAGCGGCTCTTCATAAAAGCTCTGATACCATGTTCGGGTACACAGGGTACTCCCAAAAGAATGAACACCTTTAGATACCGCTTCACACAAACAAATCACAGATCAACACACCGATGTTTGTCACGTGGTTAAAACCCCCGAGAGGGAAATAGTCCATGGCCCCAGCCAAATAGCTACTTGGAGCAATTTATTATGCAAAAGAAAGAAAGTTACATGATCGATCAACTAGCCAAGGACCCTCTATGCTCTTTAAATAGAGATCATAGACCAATCGGGTGTTAAGCCACGGATCAATAGTAGGTATGATCTAAGAGAAGTTGAACCGTCGGATCACTCTATGTCTAGAACATATCGTGACCATCGGATTAGAATATTTACAAATGCATACTAATGCATACTAAAGAAACACACTTTTACCTAACGGATATATTACACAAGTTGATCTTAACTAACTCCTAAGTGTCTAAATATCCTAATAGGTGTAGTACAGGATGTATGATAGAAGGACATGGTGTATCGAAATGCCCCAAAATGAGGGGAGGACATATTCCACCAACAACACCATTTAATGGGGAACTGAAATATATTGTTGCACAAGTCACCACAGCAAGCCCATTTCATTTTGTAAGATGTCCAATGTACCTAGATCCACCAAGTGCTTCTTTGAATGATTACTACAAAATTCACAAAGCATTTTTCAATTCACTACAAATCTTCCCAGTTCTACAAAATAATTCTTCAATTCCAAATACAATATACTATGATTTTTTTGGATCTACTATACATAGTACTAAAACATTAGACTGCCCGATATATTAAGTAGTTAACCAACCACTAGAACAAGGAGCCGATAAAGGACACATAAGAGGTTTTGGATCTGGATGAGGTTACACAAAACCATTTTGATGTTATAATTGCAATGATATTGGACACCTCGCTCAAGACTTACCTTTACCTAAGAGACCATGGTCCACCTATTTTCTTACAAACACCCGCACTATTGAAGAATTCCTAGAATTAATCAAAAACTGGGAAGATCACGCAAGATGGATAGATAATTTTATTAACTATAAAAAATGGGAATATTATGGATTAGAAATGGTTTCCATTGCTTGGGGAGGGGATATAACTAGAACATATCGGCATAGACCAAAAAAAATAATAAGAAAAATAACCCAAAGAACGATTAAGTACGTTCTAGCTCAACAAAAAGAGATTTATCATGATGTTGTTGACATTTTTAGATGAATACTAACCACACAAGCTAGAGACAAGCAAATAACATTCCACTAGTATAGAATGGATGACACGATGAAAAATGCTGGGGGAGGAATAGGTCCTAGTAAGGTAAGATTATATTTATTTGTGGTTTACTCTTCTAAAAGACATCTTGGAAGATGAAATCACTTCCTATAAGTTGTGCAAAATGATTTTTGAAATACATGGTGTTGCAGAAGTTGATGAATAAATCTATTCTCCGCTACCTCAAAAAAATAGTTCAACTTGTGCAAAAAAGAATAAGGAAGAGAATTAGTTGAGAATTATTGCTAGATACACAATTCCATGGATATAATTTTCTTGGACACTTTTTCCTACTTGCGCGACCCAGGTTCTGCGCAACCCACTGATCCAACAACTACCCTAGATACCAACCTGATAGAGCAAGCCCCATCGGCAACACCTGCGAAGTAGGCGCGGTCTCACCCAAGATATATCATAGATGGGTAACTGCCCAAACCATGTTTTTGTGGTTGTCGAGGAAGTATAGTCCCTTGGCTCGTAGCCAAGGACCTCAACGAAGGTAGCAGGACAGTTGGATGGAGGAGCCGGTTCTGCCCGACTGAGCACAACTGTATGTCATCGCACGTGACCTGAATTTCCTTTCCACCTCACAGCTGGCATAGCTGATTCACGTTAATCGGATATACAACTTACGTTGGGATTCATGACAGGAATTATATAGAATGATATATATATAGTTTCAATTCAGCAAGGCATTCTGTTCATCCATTTATCAATTGCAAGAAACTAACAGAGATTGCAACACACTTAACATTGTACATAAAGAAACTAGTAATCAATCACATAAACATTCACCATGTCAACCATTCATTCAAACACAAGAAATAACGTGGAAACCCATATGGGAAAAACCACCAAGGTGCTATTCATCTGGCACGAGAAAGGATATAGCACCTTACAGTCTGCGAGATGCAGACTGATCTTGACATATGTCTTTAAGTTCAGACTCATAGTTCCCATGTTGTCTGGTTTATTTATCCTAATATACTACTACTACCTATAGATTCTCACACAGCTTGGATATACTTTCTTAGCATCTGCACCACTCTAGCAGAGCTCTCCCCTTGCACTATCCTGACTGCCTGCTACATATTCCTAATTACCTTCCTCTTAGATCTGTTCTTTGCAACTGTATACAGATTTCATCTATCAAACCTAATCCATAATTAGGACTAAAAAGAATCAACCTTATAACTATTAAATATCTCCTATTTATATCATTTTACATGACCGCACTGGGTCAACTGCTTACAAGCAGTCTGTTAACTGTCACCATCAACCACCCCCCAAGCTACAACTATGGTGATCATGACTCGACACGAGGCACTAACGGCCTTACTTACAATGTGCTTCCACTCATGCGGCATCCGTCGACTTAAGATGACTTCCGCACCCACGATCGCCCTGTCTCTTTTTGATTGTTTTCCCCTTGCGTGCTTCTGCACTTACCGTTCCTTTGCCGCACACCTCTCCATTCTGCCTTCACAGGCCCTTTTTCGCTCCTTTGCTTTCTTGGTTGCCTTAGCTACTTGAGATGTAGCTATATTTTATTGGATTCTAATTTCTATGGCAGCGGCCTATTGAATAGAATATATCTGCAGCAAAGTTAACTTTGAAAAATTTAAAATTAATGTGCCCAAGTTAGGGAGATTTGCCTCGCTTTCTTCCCCTTTCTTAGATAATGCCTCCACAAGCATTTCTATTGTTAGGGGTGGGAGCATTATTGGCACCGCTAAGGTGTCTGATTGGGTGACAGCATAGGTTCCAGCCTACATGGTGTCTTGCACTTTGGTGACAGTCTGTGCGAGTTGGTTAACCTTTGTGGTGATGGCTTCTATCCAATTGGTTTTCCTGGTCACAAGATTTCCCAAATTTTTCTCTGTAACTTCAGCAATGACATCACGCAGAAGGGTTAGGTCCTCATCAGGTATGTTCCTCACATGGGGCTGGTTAACCTTCTTTTGCTTTCTATATGGGAAGCTCAATGTGTCTTCATCTTCCTCCTCTTACATGGGTTGCTTGCCCCTCTTTTTCTTGGCTTGATTGGCGCTCAATTCCTCACTCGCAGTGGAGTCATCGAGGTTGGAAATGGGTAGATCTCACTCATATTCCACTTCATCTTCATGGGAGCTATCCTGGGGCTCCTGCATACTGGCATGGCACCATGTTGGTTTGGGTTCTTTGGTGGATTCTTTTGTGGAACTTGTTGTCATGTAGGTACCTTCTCATGATGGGAAAGCGATTCCTCAAGCCAATATTTGATTTCTCGTTCAATATCCGCATCCCTGACCATGAAGAATGTTGGAAGCACTTGCTTCTTGGGGTCCCCACATGGTTGCAAGATGATGTTCTGCTGCGCTGCATGGAATTGAATGAACGAATACTTTGCAATTGTTGCAGGAGTCAGCCGGTACTGTGCGCGCATAATTTGTTGGATCCTTTCTCCCCGTTGAAAAAATGTAATTATGGCATCAGTCTTGTGGTTTTTTTCCTTCTGGTCCCAGAGGTTTTGATAAGGCATGCCGAGGAACTCTACGGGGATATCCATAGGTTGATAGTCCAGTGGTGGAGCCCATACTGCAAAAGAAATTAAAATTAAGAGCCAAGAGAAGTGAAACATAGCTATGGGTTGTTCTTGTGCTTCTCATGCATCATCCAATAGTTTATTCAAGAGGAACTGGGACCAGTTAATGTGCACCCCCTGTACACATTTTTATGCAAGTTCTACTGTTGCGGTCGTGCACTCAGTTGGCCTCATCTTGTGCAAGACCTTGCTACACAAGATATTCACTGTTACTTGCACAACACTATCCTCATTGGAGCTGATGAGAAAAACCTTTCCGCTGCAGTGGAGCGGGTACTTAGCCTTCATATCATTTTTTTCTATCTTGTCCCCCTCATTATGTAAGTATGGGGCTGAAATTAGGTCCACCGTTACCTCATATGGTTTGTTCATCAAAAGGTAGCCACCATGGAAGCACACAAGTTGCTGCTTAACATACATTCCAGCTGGTCTAGAGCGGCCGAAATGGGGCATAAGGAGAAAGTTTAATATACCAGACTGCTCCAATCCACGCGCATACTCTTGTGCAGAGATGACGTTTGCCTCTAGCAGTTGTCCGGCTTTTACCACCATGAATTGATCTCTAGAGATGTCTAGTTTTCGAGTGTCATAGTCTTCAAACTTTAATACCTGAATCTTGGTCATGATGGAATCCTGGGGTTTTATGACACCCTCTAGAATAGTGGGTTATTCTAATAGCTCCGGAATGTTCACTGTTACTGCTACGACGCCAGGCCACCTAGACAATACATAGGGCGGCAATAAGTTCTTCTCTTCTTCAGTGAGCTCTACTTCCGGTGATGATAGCCGAACCGGGTCATCTCTACAGGATTTGGGTATTTTTTCTATAGGGTGGGAGGAACTTGGGGAGTTGGCATTCAAGGATTGCACGGTGACAAAAACTTGGGCTCCCACTGGTTGCATTAGTGGTTTGGATGCAGTTATCTGTGTGAAATGACTCCCTACTTGTGATCGATGTGGCAGACTCTGCAATGATTTTTTGACGGTCCTCGATCTCGGCACTAATTTTGAATTTGCTTGTGTCTTCTTCATCTTCTTGGGTGGCCAAATAGGTTCAAAATTTCCTTACTGGAGTGCTCACTATTACAGAAATATTTTACTGAGTAAGGTCTTCGGCTCTGAAGGATGACTCGGTCTATGCAGCAGTCTCGGCTCTTTGCTTCACTGGTTCGTCAAAATAATGTAAAGGTTATACGACTGAGGGTAAGGACTGTTTATAGGTGACAATTCTTTAAGATGACTGGAAAGATTGAAGGACCCTCTGGCAGGTCACATGGGCTCATCCTTTGCATGCTTAAGCTCCATTATGCATTTGTTTGGGTAGTTAAGGGAACTCTACTAGATGGGACCGAAAATCCCACCGCCTTTTTCCTCGGACATGCCGCTTTAATGCTATTAAATGTTTAGTGGTGCCAAATCTTTTTCGAATTTCCCATGCCCTTACTGGCTGTCATTTCCTACTAGCTTTCGGTCACTTTTGTCCGACTGCATTTTTCCAATCTTTTATTTTTATTTTTTGCGCATCATGGCTTTATGGGACCGTGCCGCAGTCATTGGAATAGGGTTTTAATCGATTTCCATTTATCATTCCTGCTACTAGTGTTCCATCTAGCTTATGTAGTTTTACTGCACTTACTTCACTGATGTGCACAACTACATATGGACCTAACCAGTGTGTTTTGAGCTTACGCAGATTCTTGATAAACTTACTATAATACATCAGAACAAGTCCACCAACCTTGAATTGTTTTGTGGCGATGTGGCGGTCCTGCCAAGCTTTCTAATGCTAATTTTCCACATTTTGACGAAAGCCTACAATAAAACAGTCTTCTTCCATTTGAACTAGATTTTCCAACCTTTCTTCTACAGCTCTAGTATCTGTCATCTCTGTTATTGCAGCAATTCGTAGGCTCGGGACAATATGATCCATGGGCATGACTGCTTCTTGTCCATAGACTAAACGGAAAGGGGTGTATCTAGATAGTCATTTGCATGTTGTTCTATAAGCCCATAATACCCCTAATTCTTTCTGGTCCTAGTCATCTTTGCACACATTGCATACTTTGGTCAATGCATTCTCAAGTACCTTGTTGAATGCCTCGACAATTCCATTTGCTTGAGGATGGTAGGGTGTTGTTTTCTTGTGTTGGATTTGGAATTCTGCAGTCAGTTCAACAATTAGCTTATTTACAAAATGCGTACCTTGGTCACTGATTAGGATCTTGGGACAACCAAATATTGTGATGATGTTCTCAAATAGGAAGTGGGTCGTAGTTGCAGCAGTACAATCTTTTACAGGTGCTGCCTCTGCTCATCTTATCAAGTAATTTGTAGCAATGATGATATAACGCACACCAGTCTGTTTTACCGGTGGACTAATAGGGCCAACAGAATCCATTGCCCATTTATCAAATTCCTTCACTGTAATTTGTGGCACAAGTGGAATTTCATCAAGTCGCGATGGTTTCCCCATTCTTTGACACTTATCACAATTGCAACAGTATTTCCTTATATCCATATGTACCGTTGGCCACCATAGTTTGGCTTGCAAAATCTTACGCACGATTGCTTTCCCGGCATAGTATCCTCCTGACACACCCGCATGTGCTTCCACCATTACCCATTGTCTTTCATGATCAAAGACACATCTTCGCAATATTTCATCTGGTCCCAACTTATAGAGTTCTCCTACGATTAGTGTGTAGTCTGAGGCATTAACAATTATCTATTTCTTTTTCCATGTTGAATAATCTTCAGGCGCATACCCTATATTTAGTAAGTGTATAACCACATCGAATTCTTTATCAAAAACATCTATAGTGAATAGTTGCACATCCGGTAAATTGTCCTCTAGACTGGTGGGTTCCTCCCCACTTTCAATTTGCGATAAGTGGTCAGGCCCAACATTTAGTTGTCTTGGATTCACAATGACTTCAAAGTCAAATTCTTGAAATAGGAGGAGCCACCGATAGATTTCCCCCCACCAACACTGGCTTGTTAACTAGGTACTTTAGTGCAGAATGGATAGTGAACATTTTGAAGTGTCCCCCCAATAGATAATGTCTGAATTTTTGTAGTGCATAGACCATTGCAAGGCCTTCTCTTTCAGTTGTGGTATACTTTTTCTTTGTCGTTGATAGTTTCCTACTTGCAAATGCAATCGGGTGGTCAATTGCGCCATCTCCTGGTTGGGTTAAAACTATGCCAAGCACAATCGATGATTGGCATCAACATGTACATGGAATTATTTTTTCCATTCTAGAAATATTAATATTGGTGTAGTATCCATTTTACCCTTCATCTTATCGATACTCTCCTGGCATTTTTCATTCCACTCAAACTTGGCATCTTTTTTAGTAGCTTCTCCATTGGGGCAGTTATCTCTACATACCCTCTTATGAATTTCTGATAATACCCAGTATGTCCCAATGTGGACCTGAGTTGCATGACTGATGTAGGAGGAGGTAAGTCTAGGATAATCACTACCTTCGTCAGGTCGACCAGGATCCCATTGCGGAATACTACATGGACCAACAGTAGACCGAACGGTGCATAGAATATACATTTTCTCAAGTTCAGCGTAATTTGATACTAGCGACACCTCTCCAGCATCATGCTCAAATTTTCAATATGGTCTCTTACCAGACCAAAGACCGTCCATTCATTAAAGTATACTTCATGAAAATTATGAATAAAATATTTGAAAGTAGATACTACTATTCTAGAAAAAATAGCAGGGGCATTTTTAAGGCCAAAGGGCATTACCATGTATTGGTAGCATCCCCATTCTATTACAAAGGTTGTATTGTGTCGATCTTCTTGTGCAATTCAGACCTGATGGTATCCTGAGAACACGCCTGTGAATGAGTACATTTCTTGACCACCAATGCTTTCCAAAACTTCATCCATGAATGGTGTAGGGAATGGATCATGCAAGCAGGCATCATTTAGTTTCCTCATGTCAACACAGATTTTGACTTCAACTATCGCCTTCTTGTCCTAGACGACTATGGGGCTTATCCATTCCAAGTCTTCAACTAGTTCAACAATTGCTGCCTCCAACATGTGATCTAGTTCAGCTTTTACTTTTTCCTTATAATGTAGGTTTCATCTATATGGCCACTGTTTCACTGGTCTTGCGTCAGGTTTGAGTGGAATTTTCATTTCACCCAAATCCCCTACTATCGCCTTCATTTCCCTGAATTTTGTCGGGAATAGGTACTGAAATTCATGTAATAGATCGATGATTTTGGCTACTGTCTCTTCATCCTAGTAGTCTCCAATGTTGGCAAATTTTGGATTGTCCTCTGATCCAATGTTAACCTTTTTAATCTTTAGTGGCTTAACGAATTGCTCGCTAGAAATGCCGCTTCCTTCTACCTCATGTGATCCTTTTGATTCTAGGATATTGATGTTGGTCAAATCATCATCTGGGTCCCCAGAGAGATTATAGCATGTCATCCAATGTTGGATTGTTTCACAGCATTGGTGGGAATGCACAACACAAGGTTGAGAATACACAATCTCCAGTGGGATCTCAACAAATATTTTATCCTTAATAGTTTTCAGCGCAATATCAACTGTAGGTTGTTCATCCGCAAACTAGAATGTGTAAGTGAATTTCTGCGCAAATTCTTCCCATTCCCTTATTTCATGGTGTAGCTCCATAGATGTATACCAGCCTCGTGGTGCCGTCTCAAGAGTATGGATGAAATGGTGAACCCATTCCTGGAGAAGGTGGCTCGAGAATGTTGTGGAACGTTGTTCTAAGTGTTCACCAGGATCTGATAACCTCGTATATATTTGGGTTATAGTTGTAATTTATTCTCCAAACCTTACTTCTAGCATCCTTCTGCATTGCGGCCATTCATTTATGGTATTATTATGCGTACCTCACCATCGTGTGGGCGTAGCTTTCAATGCAAACTCTAGTGCAGATAGTCATTGCGACTCTGTTACCAATTCTTTAAATTAAGTCAAGAATGTTGCCAAGTTAGGCAGTCCTTCATATGTGGGTAGTGGTCATGACTAAGTTCCTACTCATCTGGCAAACTTAGTTATCTTGGCACATTTTCTCAACGAGACTTCATGTAATCAGTTATGCCACTTCTCCAGTGCCTCTCTTGAGTCTGATGTACATGAAATCTCACATTTCCAACTTAGGTTACCATCTGCAGTAGGATTAATATAGTCTTCCTGAAGGGTGGTTATATTGTAGATGGTGTCAAGGTGGTCACCATGCCCTTTGTTGAACACTAGTTCAACGTACCTTGGTCCTTCTATCGGGTACTCAAGGGGCGCAACAACTGGCATCTCATCATCTTCAAATGATAGGATCCTTATTTTGAAATTTATGTTCGTTTGGTTTTCCATTTCCAAATCAATCCCAAGCAGTGCGGGATATGGGGTGGTATCATCTACTATATTCATGACTTCAAAGTCCACAAAAGTGCGTAATCCTTCGATATCCACTTGAACTTGACCCAGCCTACCAACAGGGAGGACCTTTTCTTGATTTGCAAGCCTTAATTGAATGGGGGACAATTCTAAGGGTGGCTTGCCCATTATTTCCCACGTCTGGCATGTTAAAATGTTGACATCAGATCCCAGGTCAAGGATTATAGAGTTCATATCATAATCACCAATTTCTGCGGTCATCCTAAGTTCGCATCCTATCTTGAGCTTGGTCTTGATACTATTAACCTTCTTTGGCGGAGGGTCTCCCTTTGAAAGTGTTTCGATGAGTGCTTCCAGTTCTGCAAGCACTTCCTTATCCTTGATTACCGCTAAACAACTTGATAAGAAAGGTTTAAGTTTACTAACGTTATCTACAATTTTTTCCGTACTTTTTTGTTCAAATATCTTCTGGAATATTTCAGGAAAATATTTCACTTGGCCTAAGGTAGATCGCTACTCTGTGCCGACGAACTCTAGGCACACATCCATGAATATGCACTTTTTTTCCTGAATGTCAATTGGCGCTTTCTTCTTTTGTGGCAGTTCGCACCTAGGGTTGCATGTACATCGTAGGGTCTATCTATGTAGCTTCATCCTCACCTATCATAGCACCTCCCCTCGTGACCATTGCCACATTTGGATCTCATGGTTCGACGACTATCATCTGTATATTGATATTGGTGTTCGGGTTGCGAGCATTCAATGCAGGATTTGGTGTAGGGTTTGGTACTGGGTTGGATGCTCCAAGCGTCTGGGCTTGTCATCGAATGATGAGTTGTGGGAATTGCTCCACATTGTGATCCTTCCTGCAATACAAGCAAGTCCTCGCAAGTTCTGGGAAGTCCCTAGCATAATGCCCTGGTAATCCAGAATTTTAACATACAACTAGCCCTCTTCCCTGGCCAAATCCTCCTCCTCCATGGCCCCTATAATTTCCACCCCCCCCCTTTGAGGTGGTTGTAACAGGTATTACGGTTATTGGTATAAGTTATACGGGGCTGTATTTTGAAACTGTGGTACCATCTGACTGCAGAGATGGGAATTGAGGTGCAGCCTGAAACTGGGGAGTAGCCTAGAACTGAGGTGGGGTTTGATCAATATTTACTTTCTCTTCAGTATTCATCAAATATGCATCTACCGTTTTCTCCCTCATGAGTTAGTAGGCCCTACAATCCTTTTCATCATGGCCTACAGATTTACAAAATATACAATATAGACTGGTTGGTGTACATACCATCTTGTGCATGAATAGGCAATCTGCATCTTGGTGTCCTCTTGTTTGGCATATATTACAGCAGGGTAATCCTTGTTCATTCAATGGGTTTGGCCCACTGGACGAGACATAGTTCATATATGCCAGGCATTCATCTTTGGGATGTCCGTTGGTCCAACATCGGGTACACCAAAGGTCTTTGTGTGCTTCCTTTCCCCTTTTCATATCTTGTAGTTGAATAGTCAGATTATCCAACTGAGAGTGAATCTATATCATTCTTATGGCACCATCCCCAATGGGTGAAGCCTCTAGCTTCATTTCTAATTCCAATTCCTTTGTCTGCGTTGCGATCTTTTGCTGCATGAGCAGTCCTCTTATATGCGGTAGTAGTGTAGTAATAAACCACTCTTTATGTTGTATGTCTGAAATTTGGAAACTGACCTTGGCCATCATCATTTTAAACCATTGGTCAAAGTACCATACCATTTCTACTAAAGCCTGCTTAATTTCCTTGATCTCGGTAATACATTGGGACTCCTATTGGGGCTTTCGGAACTCCGAGATCATTGCTCGCCGAATCTCCTCGAGAGTCTTCTGCGGGGTTCCTACTAGTGTGCCCCAAAATTTCATGAACAAATTTAGGGCATGACCCCTTAAAGTCATGATCATTTGTGCCTTCTTTATATCGACATTATGTACTAAGCATACCATCTAGACAACTTCACAAAGGAACCAATGCTATTCTGGGTCTTTTGTTCCATTCCCATTAAAGGTGGGTAGTCTAACATCTGTCCCCGCCATTAGGGTGGTGCTGGGATTGTTTACTGGATTCCCTGAATTTACAGGATTTACGAGGATCTCTTATGGGCTTCCTTGCACACCAGTCCCAACACTAGGACTACTAATGTTTACAAGGGGTTCAGGCGAGGGACTTCTAGTCTCACTCTGGGGGATCTCTTTGGAATACCTTAGTTACATCCTATGCTTGGTGATTTTGCACACCCTCCCAATTCTTCCCTCTGAGAAACTGGGCCATACTCATCCTCTTCATCGCAGGATCCTTTGTCTAGGTATAACTCACATCCATATTCACCCTCCCTGGGCAAGCTATAGGCCCTCCTACCTCCTGCTACCTTTATCCTCTTTCCTAACCGAAACCTCCTTCTGCTTCTCAAGAATCCAGTGCCTAACTCATCCTCAGAACTTCCTGAGAACATCTCTTCTTACTACCTTCCATATTAATCCTAGCTCTTTGTTGGAGGAGCAAGTCGGTAAGCCGACTTGAATGACAACCGACTAATTAGAGGTTAGGTCGGCCACATAAGGTCGTGTCGGTTCACTGAACCGATAGGTAGTTATTTGTAACTGGTTGTAATTAATATATATTAGTCTGTTGAGCCAGATGAGAACTCGGTTCAGTTCTCTGTATTGTATGGAACCTTTCTTTATAATATAATCTGTTATTCTGCTTACTTGTTCTTGTCTCTTGTCTATGTTATTTTTGTCTATCATTAATGTGTATTATTGGTAACCCTGTGTGATCTGTGAGATTACAACATTGGTTCCATTATCGATAGTACATGTCTGAGATGTATACAAGCATATGATATTAGAACAAGAGATTAAGGACTAGTGGGAGAATAAAATAGCAAACTACTTGCAAAATTACGCACGAAGAAACAGATTAAAGACTACTCAAGTGAAAGAAAGGTTCTTTACCGAGACTCATGATAAGTTTGTAGAATCAGTGCCCCAACTTTTGAAGAAACTTCTCGATGAAAAATCCGGAAGCAATTAAAGACCAACAGCTACTAGACAAACTGATTCAAGGGGGAAAGGACAAACTTGTGGGAGTGGTTCGAAAAGATCGTCGATGAATTATGCAAGGAGAAAGCCGTAGAGGAAAGAACTTTGGTGGGAACTATACATAAGAAATTCTACACAGACCTCACTGAAAAATTCGTGTGTTCCTTACTGACCTTGTTGTTCAAGTTCCTAATAGAGAAAGGAGTGGGTCATATCGTTGAACCTCATCCATTACTATGCAAACCACCACAAAATACTAATTGGGTAGAGAAACAAAAGAAGTGGGAGAAATTCATTGTCAAAAGGGAGTGGGAATACTTCCTAAGTAGGTGAATAAAACTATCTTGGCTTTCTAAAGCGTTGGGTAGGAAATGGGGGGGTAGCTGGTCGTATGTTGGGGTAAAGTGGGGAGGATTCTAGTCGACTAAAGAGATACCAATCACCAACAATGAAAAGTCGACCTAAAAGGGAAATTGAAAGGACAATGTCACATAAAGTTACATCAAACTTTCAAAAAATAGAGAGGGAGAAGAGGCTACAAAGAAGGGAAGAGAGAAGAGAAAGAGCTATATAACTACAAAGAGGAATGAGCACTAGGGTGACTGACCAAGAGAGAAATCCACTAGAGTCGGGTCATGACCGACATGAAGAAGGCGTGGAAGAAGAAGTGTCCCCTATGGAAGAAGATTTGTGGATAGAGCAGTGAGAAGCTCTCCAATTAGAAGTTCCCTAGGAGGTAAAACCTCTATCTCTGATGAATCCAAGTACTAGGATACAAACCATTGTCAAAGAGGACCTCAGACTAGGAGCTGGTGACTTTGGTATTTGGAGCCGACTAGACGACGAGAGAAACGATGATAATCATATACTTATCCATTGACTAGAAGAAGTAAATTGGGTCATGCTTCAAGTGTTACCCTCCAACCGAAGTATCCACTTACTTTACCCGACACACGAAGGAGCACCCCCCCTGCTAAATTCAGCTTTGGAAGATATAGAAAATTTGGAGCTGCAAAAAAATAATTGCAGTTGGACATCAATAGGAGAAGTAGACCCTAACTAATTGCTTGTCGGAGAAGAAACGATAACTAAGATGACCGACGGAAATGAGAGTTCTGTCGACAATATTTCTGCACAGAATAATAAACAAAATACCCCACTATCCCCACCACCACTCCCACCACTTCCACCTCCTAAATAAGACAATGATAATGACTCCGAATGGGTCACGGGTCAGTGCACATCCCTCTATATGAGGGCGATAAAGACCCTAGATGACATTGGTTCATCTGTGAGTTGACTTGGGAGGAAAACCAAGTGACACTAGATGAAGCCAAACATATGGCGTAGTTCACTAGTGCCTTGAGGAAAAGGGCATTAATGTGGTGTATGACCTTTTCTAAGAGAAATCCCCAAGAAACTAAAGCTGAAGTCAAAGCAAAATTTCTATTGTTCTTTAAAACTCCAGATGCAAAACATCTGGCAGCAAAGAAATTAAAGACAACATCACAAAAGCTAGGAGAAACTGTCCACGACTATGACAAACGCTAGAAAGACCTTCTCAGCCAGTTGGATTATGTCATTGATGAGCAACTATTAATCTAGTGGTTTCTTGCAGGTCTGTAACAGAAAATTCATCGACACATTAGTCTGGAGACATTCAAAACCTATGAAGATGTTCTTACAAAATATCTACAAGTAGAAATGGATGAAGACATTCCAACATATTCCACGGATCACAAACTAGAGGAACAACTTGAGATCATGCAGAAATCTCTAAAAGATATAAACCTTAAGAGTCAAGATATTTGGTGCAAGAAATGCTCGACGACCAGACATTCAAAGGACAACTGTCGCCAGGATATTAGTCGACAAGATGTTCTATTTGTGCAAAAAAAATGTTTCTACGACATATTCCAGGAGCATGGAGAGCATACCACAAAAGATTACCCATTCAACATGAAGAATGGAAAAGCATCATGGTGTGTAATCTGTGAAACTAAAAATCATAACACCTCTAACTGCCACCTAAATCTAAAGAATCGACAAAATTATCAGGCAGTATATCAGACTAACGTAGTTGCACAGAATAATGAGCAACTAAACAATGCACAAACCGACCAAAATAATCAAAGTTATGAAGGTCGTCGGTACGAACGCTGGATTGACAACCGATGTGGAGGCTATGGAAGTCAAGGTCGATTCTCTGGAAATAAAGAAAACCGACCATGTCGGCCCATCCAATGTTTCACATGTTACAAGGAAGGACACTGATATGCAGACTATCCATACAAGGATAGGACTGACCTAAAATTATGTACTAGTTGTGGAGTAGGGGATCACTCATTAGAGGATTGTCCTACTATGCTTGAAAAGATAAATAAAAAGAAAAATGTTAATGTCTTGTCGTGTGTGCAAAAACATGATATTATCAATACAAAGAATTTACATATCGTAACCCGACAAGGGACGAAAACTGGGAATGATAACCCCCAAATAAGAAAGATAAAAGAAAAGAATGTTTATCTTCACCCAGTTAAAGAAAAACAAAGATATAAAGATGCAACAAATATATTTAGAGAATTTGCTCGACAAGAAGAAGAATATGATAATCGACAAGACACAGTAAAAGAGATAATACAATTGGTACAAAAAGATAAAATAGTATCACATTTCATCGACTTACTATATAAAATAAAACACAACAAAAACATTGAAAAACAAACAAAGAATATCTACAGCTTAAACCAAAAAGATAAAAGTGATGCTGACCCACTTGTCGACCTGGAAATTGAAGGATACCATGTCCGACAAGTTGTACTCGATTTCAGATCATAGGTAAATATTATGACTCGAGACACATGGGAACAATTAGGCAGGCCTCGATTATACGAATCAGGCATATAGCTGAAACTAGCCAGCCAAGGCCTAATTGAACCTATTGGAGTCTGGAAAAATGTCGACACAACAATAAAAGGAATATCAACCAAAGTCAACTTCGAAATTATTGACCCTAAGGAAGGATCTAGTTCCTTCCCAGCGTTAGTAGGTCTACCTTGGGGGAGAAAAATGAAAGCCTCGATATCCTTGGACAAAGAAAGAATAAAATAAAAGGGGAATGGACACAAATTCATAGTACCTATTCATCCATCCCAAGGAGAACCTTGGATAGAACCAATTGATGAAGAAGTTGACATCCGAAAACTATATCAAATACATAATAATGAAGATTACACAGAACCTAATACATATGGTGAACTTTACTTAGGAAACCAAGACTCAGTAAGATACAATTCAGATGCAGAACTAGATGATTGGGAGGTTGAAAACTATGAAACAAAAGCAAGAGGATGCTGGACCATTCAAAAAGTACAGAAGAAACTAGTCAGACAATTCTTTGTAGTGTCCAGCATCCCAAAAATATTTGAGAAGAAAATTAGGGAATATCCTACCTTGCAAGCAACAAATATAAATACCACAAAAATCCCAAGGTATAAAGAAAGAGAATCACCAGTTATGCATGTAGATCAAGTATCTAGGAACATTGGTGAACATGGCCAACTACAAAGTTTAGTAGAAACTTTTACAGGACAAGCTGCTAGATGGTGGGACACCCATCAGTAAAGACTGTAGACATGGAAAATAGCTTCGACTTATTTTGTAGAAAGATTTGGAGGAAAGAAGTTAACCAACCAAGCTCAGATACCTATATTTACCCAAGGACAAGATTCAGAAAACCATATAAAGACATGTGAAAAAGAATGGAGAAGACTTGAATATAAAGATGAATGTACATGGCCACACTTATTTCCATCAACACTCGTTGGCTTACCAAAAAAATGGTACAAGATGGAAGAAGCTCGGGGTGAAACATTCCTATGGCATGAAATTAAAGAAAATTTTATCAAAGACTTCAACTTTGAACCCCAAAATGAGAATTTGGTTGAAACTACAAAACGGATCAAATAATTTGTACAACCGATAGAAAACAAAACCCTAAGGGACAACCACCCAACAATAAACTGTAACAATATACAAACCAGGACAATACCACAGTTGGAAAATGAAAATTCGGAAGGGAAAAGCTTTAGATGGAAATCAAACCATGTCGAGACGACCAAACCTATTCGCCCAGTACTCAAAGTTGAAACAATCGACAAGGAGGATACCGACCGAATGACTGCAGCAGAATTCCCTGCCACATTCTCACAATTTAAGGAAGGAAGTCGACCAATTAGTGAAGCTAAAGAACCAGAATGGCTATATGCTAAAGTCAAAACTAGAGAATTTGACATATCAAATGATGATCGACCAAAAATAGAAAAAATTGGAGACTACTGGTCTGAAGCACAAACAATAGAGATCATGAACCTACTGAAAGAACTTCAGGATGTATTTGCTAGAGACTATAAGGATCTTAAAGGTCTAGTACATGAAATAGGTGAAATTAAGATCGACATTAAACCTGATGTTCGACCTGTCAAGAAAAGACCATATAAACTAGCTCATAAATACAAAGAGATAGTCAAGAAAGATATTGATAACATGATTGCAGCAAGAATCATCTACCCTATTGACCAATCAGAATGGGCAATTCCAATGGCGGTTCAACCAAAGAAAAATAATCCAACCAAGCTAAGGCTCTGTGTCGACTTCAAAGAACTCAATAAAGTTACATTAACAGACCCATTCCCAACTCCTTATGTAGATGAAATCTTAAATGAGGTAGCAGGACATGAATGCTATTCATTTACAGATGGATTCTCAGGTTATAATCAAGTACCAATAGCCAAATAAGATCAGAAAAAGACAACATTCGTATGTGAATTTGGCTCATTTGCTTACAGGGTTATGCCTTTTGGACTTAAAAATGCACCTGCAGTCTTTTCAAGGATTGTGGTTAAAAATTTTCAGGAGTACATTTACAAAACAATGGCAGTATATTTAGACAATTGGATAATATACTCTACACTAAAGGACCATTGTAAATGGCTAAGTCTTATGCTGGAACGATGTCGACAGATCCAACCATCACTAAACATCAAGAAATGCACATTTCTAACTCTTATAGGAATACTATTAGGACACATTGTCTGTAAAGAAGGTATTAAATTCTACTTCGCAAAAATAAAAATCATCCTCGACTTAAAACCTCTGAGGAATCCAAAACAAGTCAGGGTACTACTTGGTCATACAGGATATTATAGAAAATTCATAAGACACTATTCAAATATGACATACCCATTGGAAGAATTGCTAAGAGATGATCAGGAATTTAACTGGATAGAGGAGTGCAACATATCATTTGAAAAACTAAAAAGAAAGCTAGTCGGAGCACCAATCCTAAGGTTTCCAAACTGGTCGATCAAATTCCATGTTCACATCGATGCATCAGGCCTAGAAATAGGAGCAATCCTAACTCAGCCAGGAGATGATGGAATGGAATATCCTATAGTTAACAGTAGCATGAAACTAAACAAATCTTAAAGAAACTATTCAACAACTGAAAGAGAAGCATTATGAATGGTCTTTTCACTACAAAAATATCGACACTATCTACTAGCTAATCCATTTATCTTTTAGATTGACCATCTATAACTAAAATAACTAGTAAATAAGCCTCTACACCATGGAAGAATTTGTCGATGGCTACTTCTATTCCAAGAATTTGAATTCAAAGTCGTTGTCAAACAAGGTAAGCTAAATGTCGGTCCCGACCACTTATCCCAAATCAACACATGGGAGGAATAGATGGGAGTCGAAGACGACTTACCAGATGCACATTTATTTCAAATAGAAGTAGTTCCAGCAGAGTTAGAGGAAATAGCTCAATTTTAGAAGATGGACAAGCACCATAAGGCATGAGTACAAAGAAGAAACAAATCTTAGCCATGAAAGCTGCACCATACAGTCTCATAAATGGATTCCTATATAAAATGGGTTTAGACGACATCCTCAGAAGGTGTGTACTAGAACATGAAAGAAATAATATTATGTATGAAGCACATTACGGACCTGCATGAGGAAATTTCCAAGCAGATACAACTGCAAAGAAAATCCAACAATCAGGGTTGTGGGGACCGACACTTCACAAAGATTGAAAATATTTTGTAAGCCAATGTGACAGATGTCAATGGCTGGGTCAACCCCTGCCGAGTACAAAAATTCCCTTGATATCAGTAAACCCAAGTTTGACATTTGAAATTTGAGCCATTGACTTCATAGGACCATTCCCTATACCAGCAAAAAGAACAGGTGTAAGGTACATAATAACTGAAGTCGAATACGTAACCAAATGGGCAGAGGCAGAACCAGTCGACACATGTTCCAGCGAGATAGCTGCTAATTTTATCTATGAGAATATCATTACTATATTTGGATGTCCATTAACCCTAATAAATGACGAGGGAACACAGTTCATCAATAAAACTATTAAAACACTAACATACCAATTCCAAATCGACCACCGATGGAGTACAGCTTACCACCCTCAGTTGAATGGAGCAATTGAAGCATTTAACAAAACATTAACAAAAGGATTAACAAAAATATGTAACATCGACAAAGATGACTGGGATGAAAAGATACCTACAGTACTATGGGCATACAAAACAACATATAAGCGCTCAACCGACCAAACACCGTTTCGACTAGTTTATGGACAGGAAGTAGTAGTTCCTCTACACTTTTGACAACAAAAACCTATTATCACAGAAATTTTACATGTCGATGTCGAACAAGGAAGAAAGGACCGACTATTGCAACTAAGTAAGCTTGAAGAACACCGACTAATCACGTTACAACATCAAGAAATCTAGAAACAACAACAGAAGGCATGGCACGACCGAAATATCAAAAACAAAAACTTATTGGTAGGAGACCTTGCCTTACTATACAATAGTCAGGTAAAAGGAAAACCCAAAAAGCTCCATACAGAATGGATGGGCCCCTATGTTGTCGAAGAAGTACATGCCAATGGATCAGTCCAACTAAGGACGTTAGAAGGCATAGTATTTTGGAAACTTGTTAATGGTGCCCGACTAAAGTGGTACAGAAACTAAACCAGTTCGAAAAAAAAAACATATAGCAACCATAACGGTTAAACAAAATCTATAAAAACCTGAAAATCCAAAAACTAAAATAATATCAAAAAACATAAAACAGTATCACGGGAAATCACCACCATGACAACCGACATCACACCCATTGACATAACACCATCGACCGCTCACATAATCGACATTGACCAACGACCTCAGAAGTCCCATCCCACCTTCATGACTACGGTCGAAAAAATCAAATCACCATTAACACAAACTCAAGTGTTCATGCTAGACCATCACGTCCACCATTAATACACCCATCGACAAAAATGTCAAATGCATCCACTATAAATACTGAACCACCAAAGGATCATGTACAACATTCTGAACAGAGAGAGCAACTTAGCAACTAGATGACTAAAAACTAAGAATACCGAAGCAAAATCGACTAGCAGACTGACAAGATGGCACCTAAACAAACCAGAGCTATAACCAAGGCTAAAGAACTACAGTCCGCGGAGACACCATTGATGAGGAGACTCAAACTCATCAATAATGCTAAGGTTTAGGAGGGCTCATGGGAAAAAATATGGGTCGAGATTAAAGAGTGGGCGTATGTCGACAAAAGGCCTACACAAGCTGTAGAGAAAATCAACCACAGTACCATCGTAAACTACATCAATGTGCCTATCATGGCCAGTTTTGGAGGCATGAAGGAAACAATGATGAAATTTATCATAAGCTGGTATCATAATGGTAGATTTTACTTCGACCGATCGGTTGAAATCTCTGGGGAAGTAATTTCCAAATTGATTGGGTTATCAAACCAAGGTGAACCAGTACCAGTCGGAATCAAAGAAGGGTTGGTACAAGAACTAACAGGATCAACATCAGGCAAAAACTCCAAAGGTCTAATGATTATCCAAATACAAACTCGGACACCGCAAATAGTGGCCAAAATCATAGCCACTACACTTACATCGACAAGTCGATGAAGCGACCTCAAAGTAGATATGTTGGAGGCAATGGATACCATTGCCCACATAGGAAAGATATACAAATGGGATGAGTATGTCAATGACA
Organism: Pseudotsuga menziesii; assembly: GCA_001517045.1. NCBI lineage: Eukaryota > Viridiplantae > Streptophyta > Pinopsida > Pinales > Pinaceae > Pseudotsuga > Pseudotsuga menziesii. Next base: position 195,589 of record LPNX011089071.1, read on the forward strand.
TGCTCAAAGGCATCTACGAAAAATGTCAAGACTTAGGAGGAATTATCAGGTTTCCATCCCTAATGTTATAGATAGTAATGTACTCCCTGTTCCCTATCGGGGATAAGCAATTTCAAGAACTGACAAAATTTCATATGTGGAGATTCAAACCATTCTCCCATAATGGAACACTGAAAGAACTTGCAAATGGAAAAGTGCTGTTCAAAAACTGGTTCCAACTACTGAAAGTCCGCACAACCAGATGGAGGGTGCCCCAGAACATTTGATGAAGTCTGCCCAAAAATGCCCACATCCAGTTAGAACTCGACCATACCACGGTATGGTACATGCAAGGAACCAAGGCAAAGGTGAGATCTCTCAACTATTACATGACAGTCGAAGATATTTTTCGAGAGCTAGCTCAATAGGCAGGTTCAAAACTATCGATACCAGCAAGGGAAAAAGAAATAAATTTCTCGATAGAAGAGCCGCCGACAGACCAGGAGAAGGAGGAATATTATAAGCTCAACCTATACATCAGCACATTTGTGTCAAAGGAGACATCGGTCGAAGGCACCAGCCGACTACAAATCGTAATCAAACCTTCGATAGCACAAAGGGAAGAGACAGAAATAGAACAACAGGTAACCAATCCGGCTAAAGGAAGCATCATCTCAACCCAAGACCCAACGAGAGAGATAGAGACTGAATATCCAAAGTATGCTATCACCAAAGAAAACATAACCAAATTGTCGAAGGAGATAGCAGCCTCAAGAAAAAGGAATAAAACACAGGAACAGGAGCAAGGGAAAGGTAAGCACAAGCTTATCATTTCAGAATCCTCAGAAGATGAGGAAGAACTAGCAGCCACGGCATGCAACATTATAGAAGGTGCCACAACAAACAAAGTGCCGATGGAAACACAGTTCCAAATATTTGTCAAACAGGGGCACAACAAGGTCAGCCAAAGAGGGTGAAAAACACAAACACTTCGACGACTCAAAATGTTGTGGATCTCATGTCTACACCTCCACCCTCGTCCCCGAACAAAATCACACAAGAGCTAATTCTAGAACAACCTTCCATAAGCCCACTCGACATATGCAAGAATGCTATGTCAGAGATCATGAAGGAAAAGTTTGACCGCGACAAAGACCTCCAGGCATACATTGAAAAATTGCCTGAGTTACTCACATCCGTTCAAAATTTACTCACATCGGTTCAAAATCTCACCACCAAAGCCCCTTTGTTTGAAGCTGGTGGATCCAGACTGATCGCTCCTCAACCTGGCCAAATACTCCAGAGGCCGAGGGATTTTGCAATTGCGAGTTCAACATTTGAGAGAAACCCTAAAAAAGAAGTTGAAGTTGTTGCAAGTCGAACCACATCTATCATTTCGACTGACCCCGAACCCAACCTACCAGCCAATGAACTAACTCGAGATGAGGAAGGAGAGGACATGGATGACATAAGTTGAGAAATCGAGGAACTGTTCTCTGACCTCCAGGAAAAATCACCTCCACAAATCCACGACCCCTCACCCAACCATATCTCCACTAATATAATCACACTAGACCATTCACCAACACCATCACCACTGCTTCACCACCCAGAGTCTCTAATCCAACCTGCTGCACCTGAACTACCTCCACCACAACCATTAGCACCAACTGCACCCACATCTAGACCATTTGAATCCAACCAACTAGATGCACAACTAGCTGCAGCAGTTATCTAGCCAACCCAACCAGAAATACCATCGACCATTGTTAGCTAGCAACCAGACAGTCTAATTTTGACTGTTGTAGGTACACACGTGCCAAATCAAGCTGAGTAGCAAAAGCACAAAAGAAAGAAAGACAAAAATAAGGACCATCAAATCCAGACGACAATGGCCCACCTCAGTCAACTTGGGCCGACCACTGCAGTCGACCCAACTAAACTGAGGGATGGAGAATTAGGGAAACTCTTGGAATCATTGGCAATCAAAGCAAAAAAAAAGGATCCAGAATATACGTAGGGAGCTCGATGAGAATGAAAAAGAACAAGTCAAGTTCCTTAACAAATGCAGAAACTTGGTGCACTATGTGATACCAGGTCCGACAGAGGTTGACATCAACAAGCCGTTAGAAAAGGCTTATCAGCTACTTGAGAGTGTGGTGTCAGTGCTATAGGCACAAAGGAAGGATACAAAAGAAGAGCAAAAAGAAGAAATAGTTCAACTGCTGACACAATAGCACACAGCTTTTGTGGAAGTATACAAGGTACTACGAGATCACATGGAGGAGTCGGTCATTACAGAAGAAGTACTGAGATATTGGCCCACATATTATGGGCAAGTCTATCAGCAAGTTTGACAAACCTGACAAGAAATACAAGTGCTTGAAAAGAGAAAAAGAATAGAGTTAGAACTCAGGAGCACAACTGAAAATCAAATAGTGCTTGAAACAACCAAATTGCAAAAGCATGAGCGACAAGCACACCAGTGGGTGCAACAAGCAATTCCAAATCTAGAAAAATTAGACATCATCTGCCCGCAGATGAGATGAATTTTTGAGACAGCAGAGTAAAAGGACCATTTTATGGGTCCTGACATGGAGAAGATAGAAGAATTATCCTTTCAAGAAAAGATGTCGATATTATCAAGTTTGACTAAATTAACAATCGACATCCAAAAGATACTGCAAAGTTGGACAACATTTCAACATCAGCTGGTAGTGACAGCTGAAGCAATTGTCGAAGTCTGTGTATAGAAAATACCAACAATCAGACTTCACAGTCCATGAAGACCAAGCACAGAAATAACCACCTAAGGATAGGCAAAGAAATTTTTTTGTACCTCCCTGTTTCTTCAGGACGAAGAAAATTTTTATTTGTGGGGGAAATGTTGGAGGAGCAAGTCCGTAAGCCGACTTGAATGACAGCAGACTAAGTCGGTCAACCGACTAATTAGAGGTTAGGTTTTCCACATAAGGTCGTGTCGGTTCATCGAACCGGTAGGTAGTTATTTGTAACTGGTTATAGTTGATATATATTAGGATGTTGAGCCAGATGAGAACTTGGTTCAGTTCTCTGTATTGTATGGACCCTTTTATTATAATATAATCTGTTATTCTGCTTACTTGTTCTTGTCTCTTTTCTCTGTTATGTATGTATGTCATTAATGTGTATTATTGGTAACCCTATGTGATCTATGAGATTACAACACTCTTACATAGCATATACGCTCCACAAACTGCACGAATCGACCACTACGACAGCCCCCCTATCCATTTCCTTACGCTTGCCTGTCTTTCGTCAGCCTCTTCTTGCACGAACATCAACATTTTAGCCTCCAACCAATATTATATCTCCTCCTTCATTGGGTGCCACAACTTCTCCCCGATTTAATCAAGAGGTCCCGGCAAAAGAACCATTTGTTAGCCACTTTTCCCCACTTGCACGGCCCCAGTTCTGCACAGCCCGTCGATTTAACAACTACCTGAGATACCGACCCGATAGAGAAATCCCCATTGGCAACACCTATGAAGCATGCACAGTCTCATAGATGGGTAACTACTAGAACCATGTTTCCACAATTTTCGGGGAAGTATAGTCCCTTGGATCACAGCCAAGGAGCTCAACGAAGGAAATAGGATGGCTGGACGAAGGAGTCGATTCTGCGCGACTGAGCACAACTGTATGTCATCGCCCATGACCTCACTTTCCTTTCCACCTAGCAGCTGGTGCAACTCATGTGGCGCAGCTGATTTGTGTGAATCAGCTCTATGACTTATGCCAAGATTCATAGCAGGAATTATATGATATATATACAGTTTCAATTTAGCAAGGCATTATGTTCATCCATTTATCAATTGCAAGAAACTAATAGAGACTGCAACACATTTAACATTTTATGGAAAGAAACTAGTAATCAATCACATAAACATTCACTATGTCAACCATTCATTCAAACACAAGAAATAATGTGGAAACCAATCTGGGAAAAACCACCAAGGTGCTCTTCATCTGGCATGAGAAAGGATATAGCACCTTGCAGTATGCAAGATGCAGACTGATCTTGAGATATGTCTTTAAGTTCAGACTCATATTTCTCATGCTCTCTGGTTTATTTCTACTAATATACTGCTACTACCAACAAATCCACACACAACCTGTATCAACTTTCTTAGCATCTACACCGCTCTAGCAGATCTCTCCCCTTGCACTATCCCGGTTGCCTCATGCAGATTCCATATTACCTTCCTCTTAGATCTATTCTCTACAATTGTATACAAATATCATCTATTAAACCTAATCCGTAATTGCAACTAACAAAAACAACCTTCTAACTATTAAATCTCTCTTATTTATATCATTTTACATGACCACACTGGGTTGACTTCTTACAAGAAGTCTATTAACTGTCACCATCAACCGCCCCCCAGGCTCAGCTATGGTGATCATGACTCAACACGAGGCACTAACAGCCTTAATTACAACATGCTTCCACTTGTGTGGCATCCACTGACTTAAGCCAACTTCCACACCCATGATCGCCCTATTAATTTTCGGTCGTTTTCCCCTTGCACGCTTCCGCGCTTGCTGTTCCTTTTCCGTGCATGTCTCTATTTTTCCTTCATAGGCCCTTTTTGTCCTTCACGATCTTCCTTTGCTTCTATCGTGTGCACGGTGCATTTTCCTTGGTTGCGCGCATGAAATTCCTTCTTATGCCCCTTTCCCAGGCCAACACATATAAAGAACATGATGCAAAACTGGGGTTTGATGTGAATACACTCCCAAATAAGTACAAGAAAGGAATTGGTTGTCCTTCCCTTGTCTAGTCCCCTATTCAGTTGCAAATGAAAAATTAGTACCACATATTCCTTATTGGTTTGATGGAGAATGTTGAAGTTGATTTAGCATGTGTCAAAACTATCATTGATTTCAATGTAATTATAATTATGGGTGGAAATGATCCTTATCCAACATTTCTAGGCATATAACGGGATTATAAGAACTATGGAGTGATTGGATTGAATAACACAACAATGACCTTTGAATCTAACAATATGCATGCCACACAACCTCTATACCCACACCAAGGACCCCAATACACTAAGCCAGTACATGAGAACATGGAAATGGATGTTTTGGATAACATATACTCCTGGACAACATGAAAGATGGAAGATTATTTGAACCCAATATCATAAATATCATCAAGCTAGAGAATCATTCACTCTTTTTTATAGTGGTTCTAAAGAAGCTTCGCGTAATTAACGAAATGGATGGCATGAGTTTTCTTCCTAACATTGTGCAATGATCAAATTCGTTCGATGGGTTGGAGTAGAAACGAATAATCCACCAATGTATGATGGCATCAATGGCCTATATAGATTCCTTAGGAAAATGTATTCCTCCTCTATGTAAGAAAATTACATGGATGTATTGGATAAACAGTTAAAGGATATTCCAAAAGATGGCGGGAAACACAAAATAATGATATCCCTAATTGGAGCATTACCCAACTAGCATTAAGTACACTAATAGAGTGACATAAAATTACATGGGAGAGACAAAACCCTACTCTCACGTTAATGAATGTGAACATTAGTCGGAAACATATTGGTTGTGGCTAGAATTTTGGGTCCATCAATATTTTCATGAGATAGGACCTATCCCTAAGGATTGTCACTTGCATGAGGAAAAAATATGACAAAGCAAGAATTAGAAGATTATGCAAGCACATTTTTGTCAGGATTTTTCTTTTTCTGTGGCCATCAATTTGACAAGAGAAGCACTAACAACGATCAAAGGAGAATTATTTATAGATCAACTTTGAAATGTGGGAACCTAATATATCTATCATTCCCACCAAGAATTTTCATACCTAAACTTTGTGATTCCACAATTTGCATGTCCTCTATGTTGTGTAAAGGTGGAACATAAGATTTTAGACTCGGATGAATTAGAACACTTGTGGCCTTTATCTTTTAAAGTCATCGGAGGTATCATGGGAAGTAAAACAAACAAAACTAGAAGAAACTGAAGCACTTTATATTCAACCTCTAAAATTGTAGAAAGTTAATATTGACATAAAAGATAACCCAAATATGGTGGCTATAGGAGACTATTGGGTCAAGCAAATTATATTTTAGATAGCATCATTGTTAAAAGAATATGAATATCTATCCTCAAAACACTTTATATAGCTCAGAGGTCAAAGTAGATCTAGGAGAAATGAAGATTGCACTAAGACTAGATTGCAAACCTATAAAGCGTTGGCCATATAAGTTGAATTCCTAAGTGAAATAGAAGGTGAAAAAGGAAATTGACCACATGTTAAGACTTGGTTTGATTTTCCTAGTGGGTGAATTAGAATGGATGAACCCCATAGTAATCCAAAATAAGAAATAAATGGATAATATCATAGTTTGTGTATATTACCACAGTATGAATGCTGCACATATACATGACCCATTCCCAACACCATTCAACAATGACGTTTTATACCAATTTGCAAGGAATGAGGCATACTTTTTCACAAATATATTTTTGAGTTACAACCAGGTCATAATTGCAGAAGAAAAAAAAAAGACAATGTTTATAACATAATGTGGATCATTCACTTATAATGTCATGTTGTTTGGGTTGAAGAATGTTCCTAATATTTTGTCAAATATTTTAAAAACAAATTTTACGGACTTAGTTCATAGATTTTGTAGGTTTACTTTGACAACTTAATAGTCTATGGTTTTCTTAAAGATCACGTTGCACTACTCCAATTGATGCTAAATTATTGACGATAGATGTGGATATCTTTGAAATTGCAAAAGTGTATCTTTTATGTTCATTTTGAAAATATGTTGGGAAACCCTGCCTGTCACGATGGAGTTCTAGTAGGACCTGCAAGATCCCAATGATTGTGAATATTCAGGAACCTACATCGGTAAACAAGTTGTGATCCACTTTGGGACATAGAGGATATTACAACAGATTTATCTGTAATGATGCTTCTATTACCACTTCGTTGGAATAGTTGTTAAATAAAGTAGAATATTTTAAGTGGATTGGATATTGTGAAAATTCCATTGCAACACTAAAAGAAAAAGTGGTTAATTCTTCTATCTTGGTGTTCCTTGACTATAAAAAATAAATCCATGTACATGTTGATGCATCAAGGATTTACCTTGGAACTGTATTGGCTTATCCTGGTGAATGTGAGATAGATCATCTGATATATTTTTTCTAGTAAGAAATTATCTCAATCCAACATAATTACACAACTACTAGGTGAGAGGGATTGGCAATTATTTACACCCTACAAAAATTATTCCACTATTTGTTGGGAGGACATTTTAAGTTTTTCATTGACCATTCATCTCTAAACTACCTAGTAAAAAATCTCATCCTAAAAGGTTGTATATGAGACAATTACTCTTATTTTAGAAATTATCTTTTAAGGTAACAATCAAACCATGGAAACATCACTATGTACCTAATCATCTATGAGGAATAGAAACAAGGGAAGTTGATGGAACTATTGACGATTAGTTAACAAATACAACACTCTTCAGGGTAAAATATATTCTATATCATTTAAAATAGATCACAATATTTATTACAACTAGGAAAGCACCTAATGATTATTCTATAACACACAATTACCACTTAATTGTACGAGATGCACAATATCAACTGATCGTAGAAAAGCTAGTGTTTTGGGTGTCCATGTTGGTAGAAAAGCTACATGAAGGATGATAATTCAAGTCGGATGTGGTGGCCCATGGTGTTAAAAAATGATAAGGATTATGCTAGGAAATGTAATGTCTACTAGTTAATTGGTTAAATGTCTCTATGATATGAACTTCCACTCCTACTAGTATGGGCCTTACATTTATTTGAAAAATGGGAAGTTGATTTTGTGGGACCTATCAATATTCCAATGAAACATTCTAAAGCTCTCTATATCATTTCCACATCAAAATACCTAACATGATGGTCCAAAGTAGCACTAGTATGAGATCGATTCACAAGGACAACAACTCAAATCATCTACAAAAACATCATCACTCTATTTGGATGTCCAAAAAACCTTACTAGTGACCAAGGTAAGCAATTCATGAATAACACTATTGAAGCATTGATGAAAGAGTTTTTGATGCAACACCATAAAAGTAAACTATATTACCCAAAATAAAATAACAAATTAGAATCCTTGAACAAAATTCTGAAGATCGAGATAACCAAAGTATGTTTCCAAAATTAGGTTTATTGGGATGATAGGATTCCAACTGTACTACGGGAATACATGACCACTACAAATAAACTTCACAAAAACATTCCATTCCAGTTGGTATATTATAATGTACCCAATACTAGATCTAAGGACACTAACTCAAAACTAAAAACTTGGACACACAGAGTTTAGGATTTACATTGAAACTAAAGGATTAGTTTTGACAGTAGGAACATTTCAGAGTGCATCACACTTGGGTAGTCCCAAATGACTGGAGGAAATTTCCCCAGGAATTATGTGGAACTATTCTACTTCTTGTGCACCACTAGAAACAACTAGACAATAGTAAGTATCTATATCATATATGAAGTACATACTCAAGCCATGAACCCATGACAGAGGAAAACTGGAAAACAAACAACCTAGGTGCACAATTCAAGATTTTGGAGTCAAAATATGCATGTTTCCAATTCACTCCAAATAAGATTGAACTCTCACAAATTTCTACATAAAAATATGTAAAAGGTCCCAATATATCCATAATAACATCATTGGACCTTAGACATGGTCTAGGAACAACAAAGGACAATTATAATGACCATAACTTAGAGAATGTATTCAATTATTAGTTGTTTGCAACACGTGAGGAACTCACACTAACAATTGAAAAGTTTTAATGGAAGTGACGCACTTTATTATTATATATGAAGAAAGGAAATAAGGTAAATTAAATTGGATGCATTTGTAGAAAAAAATGTGGAATAAATAGAGAATGGAATGCACCGAGAGACTAAAGGGAGAGACAAAATAACTGGCTCAGTACTGGGAAATTATATGCATAGTTTTTTATCCTCCTAGAGGGAATTTGACTTCAGACCTGCAAAAAAATTTATGAATTGTTTCCATGACCTTATTCAAGTCATCAAAATCAAAATAGAGGAATTTAAATAGTCACCATCTTACACAAGTGTGCCACACATCACCAAACCCACACCAAGTGAAAACCAGTCACTAGAAAAACACTACAAACTGATTGTTATTGTCAGTAATTCCAACTTGAACTCAAACCATACACATGATGGATGACTAAAATACTACAAGAATAATATATATTATGCATGAATATTTATGAAAAGGACTAGATATACCTTTTCTCATCACCAGCTGAAAAGATCACCCAATCCCTCAATTAGTTACTGATTGCAAAGGGGCACATCTCCCAATGCTAGCAAGGAGAACATCACTCAAGCTATTAAAAGTGCAGAGCTCTTCAATATCACAAGTATCACAAATTAAAAATGACCAAAATATTTTCCAAGGAGGCTCTCATACTCCTTTTATAAACTTCTAATAGTTGTTTCCTCCTATAGAGCTTTCTCTCTTTGAATTTGATCCAATGATGAGTTTGATAATTCTATTGTAAGTTACCTTGTATATGGACCCAATTATATACGAACTAGCACCCTCACTATCTAACATTAGGACTTGTATCTTTCCTAAGATTCCTACATGCTTTATTGATAGTTACTAATTCTTTTTCTGCCATTCCCTTAGTAAATTCTAGAAATTGCTTCCATTCCTTCCTTTCAGTTTCCTTCCTTCTTTTAAGATCCTTTACTGCATTTTTCCTGATTTGTCATAGATTTATTAGGTCCAATTTATATTTTCCCTCTAATATGCCTAGGTGACACCAATTAGTCAATATTATCTCATAAAATTGTTGAGCCTCATTTTGTTATCATTTTCTGTAATTAAATAACACATTTTAACACATATTTTATTATCTTTAGTAGATTTTATGTCATGCAGATCGTTATTTTAGCACAAGGTAAGAACAAATTTGATGTTATTATAAATTTGGTTATTAATATCATTTTTATGATTTTATTAACTCAAAAGTATATTATTTAAAGCATATTTAATGTATTATTTGATATGTATATTTGTTTGCAGATTTTATAGTTCGTTTGCTAAAATTAACACCAAAACGTATTTAGCCTTCCTTTCGCACCATATGTCCAGCTCATGATCCAGCTTGGCGTTCAGCTCGCCCACCAGCCCGCGCACTGTTAACATCCAATGTTAGGCATTAAACGTTGAAGAAGTGTGCAAACCATTTTGTTGACCATGTACCCAGCTGATAGCATAATTAGCAATCTAGAAGGATCGTCAATGCATTGATTTCACCATCCTATTTTCGCTTCTCACGCATTCAAAGGAGGGAATGTTCTAGAGAATTTTTTTTGTTACAATGGTGTTGTTTACCACCACGTCACCATCCCACGTGTTCAATTGAAGAAGAGCCCTCATTCTAGAAACCTATCATTGTGTGCTCTTCCCTATTCACCACGATGCCATGTTTTCCCTAGATCGACGCACATCTAGCTCACGAGTCAGTGTTCCATTCGGTTTGCCGATCAGCTCGCTCATCAGCCTGCGTGTTGTCCCTAATCAGTTTGGGCATTTAAACATGAAACAGCCTGCAACCGACTAATCATCCACACGTTTGATCACACACCAACTTGTAAACTCACACGCTCGCGTTAATGAACAACTTGCATTATAGAACCTGTTGTTGTGTACAAACCTACGCTCAACACCAATCCATCCTCCACGCTAAAGAAGGGATTATCACCACATCAAGCATGCTGAAGAAGCATGTTCACACTGAAGAAGGAGCAAACTCGCCACATTATGCCATGATCACACTGAATGAAGAACTAGACTATGCACTGGACTGAAATCAGTTATGTGCTTTAAAGGTTTCCTAAAATTAGAGAGCAGTTTACCTTTAAGATCAACTTGCTCATCTCTCATGTAAACTATATATATCAGTCTCTAGATACAGAGAAAAGTTAGCCAGAGTCAGAGTTAGTTAGTTAGTCATAGTTTTTATAAGCACTGTAATTCTGTTTCTGAGTTTGAATAAAGATTTGTATGCATTGTTGTTGAATATTGCGTTTGAGTAGGAGTTAGCAGGCTTCACCCCTGATTGTTGAGAGGGCCTCTCATCAACGAGAGGTTCATTTCCTTGTTTAATTTAGTTCTTTCTTTTATGTTTTAGTTAGTTTAGTTTAATTTCTAGTTTTTTTTCATTAGATAATAGTAAATGCTATTTTATTTCCTATTTCTAGCTTGTTTTTTATTAGTTAATAATAAATGCCATTTTATTTCATTTCCTGTATTGCATTAGCTTAGTTTTTATTTCAGCAATATTTAAATAAGTAGATGCGCACATAGCTTTGTTTCCAGTCATTTGTTTTCAATTATTTGTTTATTAGTTAGTTTATTTACAATTATTTCATTTCAGTATTGTTTTTAGTTTCTATTTCTAAACATATAGAATAGTTTTCTTCCATTTAGATTTAGTCTTGTTTGTTTATTTCCTGTTATGAATTTGTTTATATAGAATAGTTTGCTTTGATTTAAATTTAGTTTTGTTTATTTATTTCTTGGCATGAATTTGCTTAAGTTAATTTCCAATTTGTTTAAGTTAATTTCCAGTTTACTAATTAGTTTACAATGAAATTCTTTCTTTTTGTTTTCAGAGTTAGTTTGAAGTTAATTTGTTGATTAAATAGGTTTGTTTATTGATTCCATGCATTAGGTTTAGAACTGCATAACTTCAGCCGAAGAATTAGTTCATTTAGGTTAGTTTTTACAATTTTTACTGTACGGACTGCCATTGGGACTGTCTGTCCAGTCTGCCATTCAGTCACCCTTTACAAACCTACTGTTCAGTTTGTCATTTAACCCTCGATTATGTTTTTAATGTTTTTTATGCATTTTTCAGATTGTTTCTAGTTTTGTTTTGTCAATATTTGGATTATGTTTGTAGTTGGTAATTTTATTTAAGCATTACAATTAAAGTTTGATTGTTTTAGGTTGTTGATTAAAGTTTTATTATTCTTATTTTATTTTCGCCTTAAATTAAATCTAGATTAAGTTTTTTTTATTCCTTGAATATTACTCTTTTATGTCATGGTTATCTTCGTTTGCATATAGAGTTTAGGGTTAGATGTACTATTTTTAAGAGGAAGTTAAGTTATTTGTAATCATAGGAATAATTCTTGTTTTTGGTATGTGTTTATTGAAGAATAAAGTTAAATATCATTATTTTTTTCTAGTTGCTTTTGTTTATTATCTTTATTAATTTTTCTACTTGCTTTTTCAGTTTTCTATTCTTTATAAGATAAGTTGTCTTTTTACCCCAGCTTTCTACTTAAGGAGTAGTTAGTTGGTTATTTGTCAATTCAGTTGTTATAATTTCTCTTATGTATGAGTTAGTGTCTGAAGTTATAAGTATTATTGTTTATGTCTTTCTTTTTAATAGTTGTTTAAAATTGATACTCCAGTCCAGTCCAATTATTTAGATAGTCTTAGGAGTTTGACTCAGTTTTTCATTTTGAAAGATCTTTGATTTTTTGGTTATTAAAATACCTCCACGACACCCTAGGATGCTTTTTACCTTTGCATATATTTTGTATCAACTCTAAGCTTACCAACCCTGGTTGATAATTTAATATTAGGTGTATTTAAGATAGTATAACATATCCAACATTTTTGGCGTCGTTTCCAGGGAGTTGTTTTATAAAGTAGAATAAATAGGGTTCCTTTATGAAGTTTAGATAGATAGATAGATTTATTTTATATTACACATCAAGAGGGAGGGGAGAACATTAAGACACAAAGATGACCTCACTATGAAATTCCTAGAATTTTTGTGGTGTAATAGCCAAATGCATCCATTATAGTGGGGTGCCCCAAAGCCTTGTTGTTCCTTTTTGTTTTTGTAAGTATGTTATTTCCTACATTTTTCATGTACTTGTTTTTCTTTTCCTAGAACAGGTGCATTCGTTATAACAGGCGCCCACAAATCCAACAACAATAGTAATAGCATACGTTTCCTTTAATTTAGTTTTCTTTTCATGAATTGACTTAGAGATCCTTAGGGTAGATTTATTAAGATAGGAAAAGCTATCAACATTATTAGTAACTCTTCTAGGGGAAGTAATACCCCAATTAATAACTCACCAGAAAGGTATCAAAAAACACCTGAAGGGAGTAATTATGCTTGGAAACCTAAAGAAACTCTTCCAATATATCTTACTAAGAGAACCATAGAAGGTGAAGGAACCTTGCCCAAAGGTCCCGAGGACCTCCTTCCAAAATAAATTCAGAAGTATCAACCACTAGTAACCTCTATTTCTCCACTAGTCACACAACCAAAGGATATGACATTTTCACTAGTAGGAAGTCCAAACTTTGTTGACTTTGTTGATCCTGAATAGGTAAAATCCCTCTTTGGAAACACCATAGATACATTCATCTTACAAATGGAGACATCCATAGTAGAACCTACTCTCCCTCTAGGGTTCAATAAGAAAACAATTGACCAGAGGAAGATCTCTCTCGAAACAGAGCGTTGGGACGCTCCATTATCACCTCAAAAGGAGCTTCCTAGGTATATTTATATTAAAAACCCAGCCTATATGGAGGGGCCAAGAGAGAACAAAGATTGTAACAAAGTTAGAAATAATGAAGGAGAAGGAGAAAATCAAACTGAGGCTACCTTCGGGTTTTCTATTCTAGATACTGTACTAGATGTAAATATGAAAAACATCCCTCCTTCTTCTTTACCTACCTTTTATGGAAAAAGTAATGCGGACCTGTACACATTCTTGTTCAAGTTTTATATTCTATGTAGGAGCTATAATTATCTACAAGATGCTCATAAACTAAAACTCTTTCCCGCTACATTAAAGGATTGTGCCTTGCAATGGTTCATGGGATTAGGTGAATCCACTATCAAGACTTGGGATGACATGAGAACCTCATTCTTATGAAAGTATCAAGAATACTGCAAACCTAAATACTCTCACCATGATATATTCAAGATACACCAACTTGAAGATGAAATCCTAGAGGATTATCTCGAAAGGCTTGTTTATACACTTCATAAATCAAAATATCATGACCTTTGAGAAGATGCAGTATGTACACTTTTTCTCAAAGGAATCTCTAAGGACTTGCTAGAGATTCTTAATCTCATGGAATCCGATGATATTTATCATAAAACATTTGCACAGATCGGTGAGATGTGTAAAAATTATTCTAGAAGTAGGGGGAAAGTTGGGAAAATTTTTCGAGAGCCTTATAGTAGAAATGTAAGAGGAAACGTTCCTAGTTCAGGAGGAGTTACAAGGATGGAATTGGGTAACTTATTGGAAAATATTAAGATTGACATCTTAGGAGCCATGGGTTCTCAATTGTATGCTTTACAAGCCAAGAAAAGGCAATATGAAGAATAGGAAACAATGAGTATTTTTTGTCCAAGGTGTAGAACAAAACATCCCCAAAAGGAATGTCTGTTAACAATATCTCCATATGTCACATTTGTACAAAGGAACATCCGACAGATAACTATCCATCCTTACCTGGATTGCAAGCCATCTATAAGAGTGGGGATGTAGGTGAAACATCTAGGAGGACCCCTTGGAAATCTAGAGATCAAATAGCATACTAGAGTTTTCCACCACAATCCCCACCCTATTACTCTCCATATCAACAACCCCAACAATGGAACAATCCTAGTTGGCAGAGTTGGCCACCTCGGTATACTCATCCTCAATTTCCACAACAACAGTATTGGTCACAAGGGTGGAGAGGACAGACATACCCTCAGTCACAACCTATCCCTCCACTTAATAATCCTTATCCTCAACATCAACCAAATTTCTAGCAGCATTTGCTTGGATTTGTACCTCCAATTCCTCTCATTGCGCAACAACCTTGTTAGGTATAATTCCCGATTCAATATTGTTCCAATGCCAATGCATATATTTATACAATTCAGGCGGTGGTTGATATTTCGACCAGCCTATCCATATTCCTACGTAACTGTTCAGCTTCCTATTCTTTATTTATTTATTTACAATATATAATCCCTACGGATTATATTCTAACAATCCCCCTCTTAATCTGAAGGGGTGTTCGTAAGTCCGAGCATGTTTGTGAATCTTTCAAACTTTTCTCGTCCAAGCGCTTTGGTGAAGATGTCTGTAATTTGATCATTTGTGGAACAATGTTGAAGATGGACTGTCTTGGCCTCTACATGATGTCGAATCAAATGATACTTTGTGTTGATGTGTTTGGTTCGATCATGGAATCTAGGATTCTTAGCCAGCTTGATTGCAGAAGTATTGTCGTCAATAATGGTGTGGATTCCTCTTGTTTTTCTTGCAAATCTTCAAGTATCTTCCTGATCCATACTATTTCTTTCATTGCTTCAACTGCAGCCACATATTCTGCTTCTATTGTTGAATCTACTGGAACTGACTGTTTGCGTGATATCCATGAGACAGTTGCTGATCCAAGACTCATAGTGTATCCAGAAGTTGATACTTTTGTCTCCTTATCACCATCAAAATCTGATTCTGAGTACCCAATAAGTTTGAAGTCATCCACTTTAGAGTACTTGATTCCAACGTCTTGAGTCCCCTTCAAGTATCTTAGAACTCTTTTTGCAGCTGACTAGTGTCCTTCACAAGGTTTATGCATGAACCTTGAAATTATGTCAACAACATAAGAAATATTTGGTCTAGTTGTTGTAAGATATATAAGGCTTCCTACAAGTTGTCGATACTTGGTCGCATCCTCAAATTCTTTTCCTTCACTTGATGTGAGCTTCATTTTCTGTTCCATTGGAGTAGATATAGG
>LPNX011089071.1:212796-368478 GCA_001517045.1 Pseudotsuga menziesii
AAGCTTACTATGTTTCCCTAATATACATGCATCACATTTGTTCTTCTTTTTAGGAATGGTGGGCAAACCAAATACACCATTATTTCTCAACAAACGAAGACTGTTATAATTTAGATGACCAAATCTTGCATGCCACAATGAGCTAGATGACATATTACCTTCTCCATGATGAGAGAGGTAGGCATAGTTCTGAAATCTTGTGGATGAACCCTTGAGCTTCAGCAGCTTTCCATATTCGTATCCAGTCATGATGACTTGGTTGTCAGAGGACTTTCTTATTTCAACGATTCCATCAAACATGTGGATGTAATGGCCTTGTTGTCGAATCTCCACCATGGACAGTAGGCTTCTCTGCAACTCTGGAAGATAGAGAACGTTCTTCAACAAGAAATTAGGGAATCTAGGCATCTTCAGTCGAATGGTGCCCATTCCCTTTGGTTTAATACTTGACTTATCTGCAAAGTAAACTATGCCATCTATTGTTTCATTCAATTCTTCAAAACAGTCTTTTCTAAATGTCATGTGTGATGTTGCACCAGTATCAAGCAGCCAACAATCTTTGTAAGATGAAAGTGAAGTCAGTTCATTAATTACAAGATTACAATGTGCAACAATATAATGAGCAGAATCAGAAGATTTACTAGCATCTTGGTTTTTACTATCATCTTTCTTATGGTTATGTTTGTCTTTGACGGAGTCCCACGAATCCCAACACTGATCTGATGTGTGCTCAGTCTTTCCACAATGCTTGCACTGCAAATCTGATCTTTTGGTGAAGTTATTTCTGCCCCCTCTGCCTCTGAAGTTTCTTCTTCCTCTGCCTCTCTTGCTGCTTTCTCCTTTGGGATGATCTTTGGATTGGTATTTGGTGTGGTTCTTTGCTTTTTGAGCAAAGCAAAGTGATTCTCCAGTAGGCTCGGTTGTCTTCTTACCAAAGGCTTTCTCTCTGTCAGCTATCTTTTCTACCAGGGTGTCAAATGTTAGTGATTTGAACTTGTCACTAGCTTGCAATGACTCAAGATAGTTGGAGTGAGTAGGATACAAATATTTTACAAATGCTGCAAGAGAAAGATCTGGTTTCATACCAGAGGCTTGAATCTTGTGCATGATAGCTTTGATTTCAGAGGAAACTAACATAGGATCATTGTCTTTTACTTCAAGACTGAATAATTTTAACATTAGTTGAAAAAATTCCATTTCAGAGTGTGAATCATATAGTTCTTTTAATGTTTTTAGTGCTTCAAAACATGATTTTGTAGGCAATATGTGCTGGCTCACCTCTTCACTGATTGTGGCACTGATTACTGCTAAAGCTTTCTTGTCTTTTGTTCTCCAAATGGCCTTCTCTTTCTTGGTTTCTGGAGGTTCAGGGTATGTGGTTATGGTCTTTCCAACTGCTGTCTCTATTGTGGTACCTTCACAAATGCCGTCCCAAAGGTCATTGTAGATGAAGGCAGATTTGATCTTCCTCCACCATTCTAAATAAGTGTCTTTGCTAGTGAGGGTGGCACCGACTATAGATGCTATAGATTGCATTTTTTTCAATTGTTAGTGTAATTTACAATAATGACAAAGAGAAATAGGAAAATAATAACATTGCAGGTCTACAGTCTCTGCCAAGGTGAGTTACAATCTTAATATTTCAACTTCAATTTTTAAAAAATGATGCAATGACACAGAACATATGCTGTCAATACGATGGGAAGTCTTAGTAATGGTCCAAACAGTTACAGCTCCAATAGTTTACCCCCACGCAGTATTCATGCAGTCTTCAGCATAAATATTATCACCATTGATCACAGCATAGATCACAGCATATACTCAATGCATATCGTAGCATATACTCAACATATATGCAACAAGCTTCCAATGCTTTTGGAAAAATAGAAGACACAACTCTTCATACTTCATGTAAATTGCAGCACTTCAACTTTTCAAATGGGAAAGAAACTGCACAAATGCAAATGCAATAGATAATCTCTGCAAGACTTCTGTTGATCCACGTACAGTATAGATTTTTTTTTATTATATTTTTTTTTCACTCCAAACTTCACCCAAAATCTAGGGTAAATCTAGGTTTTATGTAGTCTCCAACTATCAGAGACAGCACAACAAAAATATGCAGCTTTTTACCTTCACGCAATTTCATAAAGGCATGAATCTTCACTGCAGCAAAGGGTATTCAGAAAACTCGCAGGTGAATGAGGGCAGTCTTCAACAGTCTCCAACACGCAGTCTCCAACACCTTCAGCAGTCTCCAACATGCACCAGTCTCCAACGTAGCAATATATGCCTCCTTCATGCAGTCTTCAGCTCACAGCAGTCTTCAACATACATTGCACTGTGCTGTGTAGGATTCACGCAGCAGTATTATTTCTTCAATACTTGAGTCTTCAACACAATATCAGTCAGAGAAATGGTCTTCACGGAGAAAGTTTAGCATCCACGCTCTCCTATGGGCTCTTAACAAACTGCTTACATCGCAGGATAGAATCATTCTCATTCATGCTCAGTGAACTCCGATGTCCTATATGACAACGGGAAAGTGGTCACAACTGCAGTAGAAATAATAGACCGCAACATCCAAGTCTGTACATGGAGTGCGCACTGATAGAAAATACGATGGCAGGTAAGTGATAGCTACATAAGGTTTGAAATGAGATAGTAAAGTCACACAAGAGTGCCTTCATGCACTGGAATTAGGGTTTATGAACTGTCAATACAATAAACCGTCAATACAAACCCTACATACAAAAATATTTATTTGGAATACTCAGCCATGCCGTAGAATGGATTCAACACAGGACCAAATACACGCAAATTCTGCAAATTGAAACCAACTATGATGAGTTTCGCCAGAACGGCCACAATAATCATAATTTTTAGCGACAAATACCCAAACCCTACGATGAACAGGAAAGAGAAACTCGGCAGCCAAAACAGCGAAGCCGTACCATTTGGAAGACTCTCAATAAAAAATGGAGGAGTCTCTAAAAACTCAACGTGAAGGAATTGTAATGCATACAATGAATGTATGCAGGCTGGCAGGAGAAATGCATGCGACTGGCAACAGGCAAGCAAGATTTATAGCCAAAGTCTGATAACGCAGGCAGAATGGAAGGCATGCAATGCATCCAGGAGTTATGGCAGGAAAATAGCTAAGCTCTGATACCACTTGTTAGGTATAACTCCCGATTCAATATTGTTCCAATGCCAATGCATATATTTATACATTTTAGGCGGTAGTTGAGATTCCGACCAGCCTATCCATATTCCTACGTAATTGTTCAGCTTCCTATTCTTTATTTATTTATTTACAGTATATAATCCCTATGGATTATATTCTAACAAACCTCATCACTTCTAGAATACAAATCCTCCATGACTAACGTTATTACCTACACAACCGATACCTAACCCTAATAATAAACCAACTCAATTTATTAACAATATTGAGTTGCAAACTCTTCCATCCTACCTTGTTTCGACTGTACCTATACATGAGATTCAATTATGGTCTGGAAGAGTTGTTAATGACAAGCCCAGAACATCAGTCATCATTCGTGAGGAAAATGAAGAAGAAGAAGATTCAAATGAACCCATGAATGATGCCATCTTGGAGGATGTGAACATTCCAAAAGTTCCAATACCTACCCATCCTCTGCAAGAACCTATTCAGCAACAAGGAATTCCTCCATTTCCAACAACACTAGTAATAGAAAAACCCGTAGTTCATTCCGAGTACGATGTCTTGAATGAATTAAAGCACTTTTGTGTCAAAATTCTATTATTGCAAGCTATTAAATATATACCAATTTACAGTAAGGTGATAAAGGAATTATGCATTAAACGCCAAGGGAAGAAACGAAAAGACCCCCTTACAATTCATGTCATAGGAGAGATGTCTGAATATATGTCAGATCAGTCCCGGATTGCAAAATATACAAATCCAGGAGCCCCAGTAGTGACTGTAATTATAAACAATACTGCCATAGATAACACATTAATTGATTTAGGAGCAGTCATCAATATGATGACCACCGCAATTTTAGAATCTTTACAGTTGGGACAATTTCTTCGACCTACCCCTTCCATCTTGGAACTAGTAGACCATACTATGGTAAAGCCTGCTGGAGTCTTGGATGGCATTATTCTATCAGTAGCTTCATGGGAATACCCTGTCAACTTCATGGTCATAGAATCAAAGGATCCTTCTAAAGGGCATCCTATTATCTTGGAAGACCATGGTTAGCACTACCAATGCTTTTATAGGATGTAGGGATGGGGAGTTGACCATTTCCAATGGGTTGTCTACCCAAAGACTTATTTTATATTCCCCAGCACAATCAGTAACTAAAAATTCATGGTGGTTAAATTTTTCCTTTAGGGACGAAGATTTTGATGACCTTTCCTTTCCTAGTGATTTCCCCTAGGCATTGCAGGAGCAGACTACTGAGAATGTATTGAATCAATTTATTTCCTCCACCACTAGTATAGATTTTCCTCAATCATTTTCCAAATCTGATCAAATATTTGGAGATGAGTTTCAAGAAACTATGGCTCTCTCAATGTTTACAAAAGCACCTTGTGTCTTCACAATCAAAGAGCATACATGACCTTTCACCATACCTTGTGAAGTTGAACCTAAAAAAAATTTGCACATAAATGCAGGGTTAAGTGAAGATCACCAAGCTCAACTAATTAAGGTTCTTAAAAAACAAGCCGAAGCATTCACATGGAAATACACTGATATGAAGGGTATACACCCTGACACCTATATTCAGAAAATTTATATGGATCCAAATATACCACTTGTAATACAACCTTAGAGGAGGATGAATCCTACTTTTAAAGATATAGTAAAAGAAGAATTATAAAAAATTCTTACTGTCAGTTTCATCTATCCTATTTCTGATAGCAAATGGGTGTCTCCTCTAGTGGTAGTTCCAAATAAAGTTACGGGGAAATGGCATATTTGTGTTTATTTTAGGGAACTAAACAAATCCACTCTTAAAAACTACTTTCATTTGCCCTTTATTGACCAAGTATTAGATACCTTGTCAGGTAAGCAGTATTTCTCCTTTCTTGACGGATATAGTGGATACAACCAGGTCCTAATAGCACCTAAAGATCAGGATAAGACCAATTTTACGTGTCCTTGGGGGACATTTTCCTATTGATTTTTTCCATTTGGATTATGTATTGCACCCGCTACTTTTCAGCGAGCAGTTTTAGGCATCTTTTCTGATATTATACATGACTATGTCGAGGTATACATGGATGATTTTATAGCCTATGGTAATAATTTCCAAGAAGCTCTTGACAACCTCAAGAAAGTGTTGATCCGATGTCAAGAGACAAACTTAGCTCTTAGTCATGAAAAGTGTAAAATGTTACTGACAGAAGGTAAAGTTTTAGGACACCATATTTATTCTCAAGGGATTAAGATAGACCCTTCTGAGATCGAAGTAATAGTTGGCTTTCCCTCTCCAAAAACTCAAAAGGAGGTGAGAAGCTTTCTGGGTCATGCAGGCTATTATCGCCGATTTATTGAAAACTTAACAAAGATAGCTACACCAATGTTTAAATTTCTTGTAAAAGATGTAGAATTCCAATTGACAGAATCTTGTCAAAATGATTTTGTGATTTTAAAAGCTAAACTATCAATAGCACCAATACTTAGGGGCCCTAACTGGACCCTTCCCTTTCATATATCTACTGATGCTTCTGATACGGCCATAGGAGGAGTCCTAGGCCAAAAACAAAGACAGTCACCTTATGCCATTTATTTTATTAGTAAAAATATTCCTCCTGCCGAATTAAACTATACAGTTATTGAAAATATATTTTTTGGCAGTAGTTTATTCTATTAATAAATTCCGCCATTATATTATAGGGTACGAAGTTTTTGTGCACACCGATCACTCTGCCATTAGATTCTTAATGAATAAACTGATCACCAATGGTAGATTTATCTGGTGGCTTCTCATATTACAAGAATTTAATATTACCATCATTGATCGACCTGGTAAAGAAAACTTATTACTGGATTTTCTTTCTCGTATACAAAAGTGATACTAAACCTATTGATGATACTTTTCCTGAAGAACATCTGTTTGTTGTATCTGTTCAAACCCCTTGGTTTGTTGATATTGCAAACTACCTAGTGACTGGAAAAGTAGCACACCATTTGGCTCCATATGAGAAACGCCACATAATAGTACAAAGCTCTAACTATTCCTGGGTTGATAATGACCTCTTTCACACTGGCCCAGATCTTATTATTAGAATATATGTGTGGGAGGATGAAATGGCAGGCATCCTCCGAGCATGCCATGATGGACCATGTGGAGGACACTTTTTTGATAAATGGACAACATACAAAGTACTGCACTCTGGTTATTACTGGCCAAGAATTTTTAAAGATGATGCCAAGTACGTTAAAGGATGTGATAGTTTTCAAAGAATTGGTAGACCCACAACATCAAACCAAATTCCTTTACAACCTCAGGTCATGATTGAACCTTTTGAAAAATGAGCTCTTGATTTTGTAGGACCAATCTCTCCCATGTCTCGTAAAAAGAAATATATCTTGGTTTTCACAGATTATGTTACCAAATGGGTAGAAGCTAAATCTTTGTTTAGGGCTACAGAGAAATCTGTAGTAGAATTCATATATGAAGAAATATTTACCTGGTTTGGTGTACCTAGAGAAATTGTCACAGACCAAGGTACTCAATTCACTTCCAAATTAATGGAAGAGCTCACTATGAAGTATGGTATCCGACATTGCAAGTATTCACCTTACCATCCTCGGGCTAATAACCAGGTAGAATCAACCAATAAAGTATTAGAAGTTATTTTAACCAAGACCATTCACTAACATCATAAGGATTGGGTGGATAGACTTCTCGAGGCTTTATGAGCCTATAGGATAACATGGAGAAATACTACCGGACATAACCCCCTATGAGATAGTATATGGCAAACAAGTCCTTTGACCTATTGAATTTCAAGTTAAAACCTTTCGTATGGCAGCATAGTTAGGTATGGATTTGGATGAAGCACAGAAACAACAAATCCTATAGATTAATGAATTAGATGAAATTAGACAGGATACGCTCCAAAGAACCATGCTAATACAAAATCAAAGAAAGCAATGGCATGATAAATTTATCAAGCAAAAGAAATTTAATGCCGGAGATTGGGAATTACTATTCGATTCATGGTTTAAAAAATTTAAAGGAAAATTAACTACCTATTGCTTGGGACCTTATGAAGTAGTTTCAACTTTTGACAATGGATCAGTAAAAATTAAAACAATTGATGGCTCAGAGGTTTCCTTTATAGTGAATGGACATAGACTTAGGCTTTATCATCAACCAACATCTAGACAGGATTTTGTACAAAATGTTTTACAGCACAGAGAAATGGAATTGATTGAAGAGGAAGTTATTCCTCCTCCTCCTGATCCATGAATTCATTTTGGGTTATCATCACTTGTATATATGTAGATATGTTTTTTCTTCTATGAATAAATAAGAGTCACTTCTGATAAAATAAATTACATGTGACTCTTTTGCTTTCTATGTTTTTATGAATAAATTGAATCATCTAATAAGTGGTTTTGCAGTTTGATCATGGATACTTTATCTCTATAAGCAGGTCATGAAGTATTATCTGGAAAAGGTAACTACGCTCGTAAGGTATCTTAAATTTTCTTAATTTGCAGTTTGTAGTGACAATTAAGGATAACTCCTTGCATATCATTCTTAACCGCTCCTTTTATGTCTCATATAGTTTCTGGTATTTTGATTCAAACATGTATATTTATGATTTGTTATTTCGAACAGTGCTTGATAAGACCTATTTTGATTATCATTCATCTTTTGCCTATGGATTAGTAGTTCATCTTGTACTTGTTATTAAAAATTGTCTCTTAAATATCTCTCTGTGATAACTCGAGAGTAGGTGGAATTTTTACCTGTCGGGAACATTACTTATCTCTTCTGAAAAAGATGGATTCTAAGGTCAAATAATAGCTTTAAGTTATTCTCTTTTGACATGATTTATGATTAAGGCCGGTATGAAAATCTATTTGTAAGTTTATTTCTGTAAAATTAAATTATGTGTTTTAGCAGGGCTTAGTACGCTCTAGTACCAATCGAATTCCATATATTTAATATCATTATATACAAGGAAAACCCACCAGGGTACTAAATAGGCTTACTGGCAGCAGGTCAATGCTAAGTAAAAACTTAAAAACATGAAGCTCGATAAATGCAAGTAAACCCATCGGGGTACTGAACAGGCTCACTGGAAGCGGGACTATACTTGCATGGTACCAAGATAAACCCATCGGGGTACTGAACAGGCTCGCTGGCAGCAGGGCAATATCGGGTAAAGAGGTCTGGTTAATGCACTACTATGCACATGATTCATAAAATAATGATCATATCCAGGAATTTTTTCAATTTTTTTTTATTATAAAATGTTAAGGCCCATTATCTTTACTATCACTTGAGAATTGCTGTAAGTTGGGCTTGGACCTAGCCATCTAATTCATTCAATACCTAGGATGTTATTATCCTAGAAATGGGACCCATAGTTACATCTCTCACACTCCGGGGTAAACTCAAAGTATTTAATGATGACAAGATATCTTTATAATTAGGCATAGATGCCTAGATTTTCCTATGGCATTATTTAGATTATATTATTATCTATTTATATGGTCTTTCTAAGCACTGTTATTTTTCATAAATATACATATCTGAATCACTTTCGTTTACTAGTCAATTTTTCTTTTCTTTATAAAACAATAACAGCATACTCAAACTTTTTATTATCTAAAATAAACTATTATTCTCCTTTGCATGAGGACATGCCATATCTTTGGTTTGGAGGAGGATTAGGAAGATTCAGAACAAAATATTTTTCTGCTTTTATATTTTATTATTATTATGACAAAATTGCTTATCTCTAAAAATTGTTAAAGTGTTTTCAAGTTATAGCATGAAGGATGTTTTTACAAAAAAAAAAAGTCGATCAATCAATATGAATGATTTTATGGAAGACTTTACGAAGGATGTGAATAATAGTTCAGATGATAGTCTGAATCAGATATTGTGGTATTATAGCACGAATGATTAAAATTTGTCAACCAAATTTTGTTTTTGAAAATAGTTTTATTTTTGTATGGATGCTTTGACCTTAAAATTTCTTTTATTATTATTTTACTGTTAGCATATTTTTATTTAAATACACATGGAAACTATTTTTCTTGTTAACTAAGAATGTTATTTATGCATTTGTGATATATGTTCAAGCTATCCAAAGTTTTACTTTGGACATGGTTGAACTAACTATAAACTTTATAAATTTATTTATCAAATGCATATGCTTGTTAAATGACACAAATCTTGAATTTTTCTATAATAGCATGGTCTCCTAAGAAATCCAAATATTTTACTATTCAATCACTTTTTTTTCTAAGACTCGTAAAATCTTTTCTATTTTGACATAAAATAAATATTCTTTTATAAGACTAAAGTTTAAATTATTCCCTTCATTCGCCAAGTAGAAGACAATTACTAGTGCACCTTTTCCTTCTTCCTTAATCATTTTCTTTTTGCTGAGTGGGACCTAGCATTTCTATGGTTTGGGGGAATGTTGAGCCTCATTTTGTTATCATTTTTTGTAATTAAAAAAACATATTGTAACACATATTTTATTATCTTTAGTATATTTTATGCCATGTAGATCATTATTTCAACACAAGGTAAAAACAAATTTGATGTTATTATAACTTTGGATATTAATATCATTTTTATGATTTTATTAACTCAAAAGTATATTATTTAAAGCATATTTAATGTATTATTTAATATGTATATTTGTTTGCAGATTTTATAGTTCGTTTGGGAAAATTAAAACCAAAACATATTCAGCCTTCCTTTCGCACCATATGTCCAGCTCATGACCCAGCTTGGCGTTCAACTTGCCCACTAGCCCACGTGTTGTTAACATCCAATGTCAGACATTAAACGTTGAAGAATTCTGCAAACCGTTTTGTTGAACACGTGCCCAGTTGATAGTATAATCAGCAATCTAGAAGGATCGTTGGTGCATTGATTTCTCCATCCTATTTTCGCTGCTCACACATTCAAAGGAGGGAACATTCTACAGAATTGTCGTTGTCATGATGGTGTTGTTTACCACCATGTCACCATCCCATGCGTTCAATTGAAGAAGCACCCTCATTCTAGAAACCTATCGTTGTGTTCTCTTCCATGTTCACCACGACGCCATGTTTTCTCTAGATCGACGCACATCCAGCTCATGGCTCAATGTTCCATTCAGCTCACCAATCATCTCACTCATCATCATGTGCACTATCCATAATAATTTTTTAGCATTTAAACATGAAACAACTTGCAACCGACTAATCATCCACACGTCTGATCGCACACCAGCTTGTAAACTCACACGCTCGCGTTAATGAACGACCTGCGTTCTAGAACCTGTTGTTGTGTACAAAATTGCGCTCAACTCCAATCCATCCTCCACGTTAAAGAAGGGATCATCGCCATATCAAGCATGCTGAAGAATCCTGTTCACACTGAAGAAGGAGCAGACTGGCTACATTGTGCCATGATCACGCTGAATGAAGAACCAAACTATGCGTTGGACTGAAATCAATTATGTGCTTTAAAGGTTTCCTAAAATTAGAGAGCAGTCAACCTTTAGGGTCGACTTGCTCATCTCTCATGTAAACTTTATATATCAGTCTCTAGATATAGAGCAAAGTTAGCCAAAGTCAGAGTTAGTCAGTTAGCCATATTTTTTATAAGCACTGTAATTCTGTTTCTGAGTTTGAATAAAGAGCTGTATGCATTGTTGTTGAAGATTTCATTTGAGTAGGAGTTAGTAGGCTTCACCCCTGATTGTTGAGAGGGCCCCTCATCAACCAGAGATTCAATTCCCTGTTTAATTGAGTTCTTTCTTTTCTGTTTTAGTTAGTTTATTTTAATTTCCAGTTTGTTTTCATTAGATAATAGTAAATGCTATTTTATTTCCTATTTCCAGTTTGTTTTTCATTAGTTATTAGTAAATGATATTTTATTTCATTTCCTGTATTGCACTAGCTTAGTTTTTATTTTAGTAATTCAATAAGTAGATGTGCGCATAGCTTTGTTTCCAGTCATTTGTTTTCAGTTATTTGCTTATTAGTTAGTTTATTTATAGTCATTTCATTTTAGTATTGTTTTTAGTTTCTATTTCTAAACATATAGAATAGTTTGCTTCTGTTGGTCCCTAGAATTGTCCATTTTCCATCACTTATTGACATATATTTCATCCATTTTCTTCCCATTATCGCCCATTTATCATTTCATTTTCCATCCATTTGTTGTAACTATGCATAAAATAGCATACTACTTCCATTGATGTTTTTAAGTGATTAATGATGATTATTTTACTTTATCTTTGATTAATTGAATACTATTATGCATAATTTTATGAATGATGGTTTGTGGAGTGATTTTTCATGTACAAGACGCTCACAGCTAGATGTTACAGCCTTAACCAAAAATGCATACCAGATAATAACACCTTGATTTTCATCTCAATTTGCGTGTAAATGGAAACGAATCTCAAAAATCTGAGACATGCGTTTTGTGTGTAACAAACGCATTTACCTGAAATGCAAATAAATTGCCAAACAAAGACACGGTTTACGATATATAGGTGGTTCTTCGAGAGGGTATTTTCCAGATTTACTATTGTGGCCGGTTCCAAAGTTGTTAGCAGTTACAACGATGTTTCAGTTGTTACAGATCACAATTTGGGGGTTCAGTTCCTTATTTCCATGAGATAATTTGATGTATAAATATGTAATCAATCTCTTTGATAGGGGGAAGAGAGAAAACAATGTTATGATGTAGGATTTGATCCAGATCTATTGTAATCATTCATTATGATAATACATGCTGGTAGTTTTTTAATTCTAGAGTTGTAGACTTTCATTGTGGAGATCCATCTCTGTTCAGTGGAGGAAGGGCCCTCTTCCCTGAGCAGATGCTGGTAGTGTTGAGTGTAGGTGTTTTATTGCTTAGATTTGATTATTATTTCATTCATGCTTTCAATCATTAATCTTATCATAGTTATATGCTTTCATTCATTAGATTTGTCATAGTCGTTGTGTTGTTAATTCATTTGATAGATCATTGGACAACATAGCACTTCTTTTAGATGTATGCAATTAGATCTTGTTTCATAAAAATTTATTCTGTTGAAGTGTGATTAGATTTAAAGTTTTAGTTTACAAATAGGATTAGGGTTTGTTTTCTTTTTAAGAAGGTGTGATCTAGTTTACAATGAGTTTTGATTGCATACCAATAGATAACAGTGTCAAGTAGAAATTGTGCTCACATAGATCTTACACGATAGCTTTGAAATAAAAGACTTCCTTGGGTTGAAAATTTATGTTTAGCACCCTACATGTTAAGTTTTAATTAACTCGCATATAGTGGGCCCAACATTTTGGTGCCGTTCCCAGGGAAGTTATCAATGGTGCAAAAGTACATCTGACATTGTGTTGTAGATGCATTGTTAAAATAGGGCATGTAGGTTGCATGATTACTTTTTAGTTCATTGGATTTTCTTTGAGTGTGTTTTTTTTCTTCTTTCTTTACATTAACTTTCATTTCATTTTCAATATTTGGAGCATAAATCTTATCATTCCCCTTAGTGGTGTTGTAAGGACCACCCATTCTACTAACAAGTTGACAGGAACATTCGAAGGAGGAGCCTCAGAATGGCACATGAAGAATCTATGAAGAGATGGAAGGTAAGAAAGACGGAGAAGTTGTTTCCTTCGAATTTTCCATCAGAGATTCAGGAAGAGTGGCACCAACGAAAAGCATTCCCCCACATGTTCTACCAAATTTTCACGGTTTGGAAAATTAAGACCTTGATGTATTTTTATTTCAATTTGAAGTACTTTGTAGAGGATATGGTTATTGTGCTGATGATCAAAAGTTGAATGTGTTTCCCCTTACTCTAAAAGGAACAACCCTCCAATGGTTCATGAGCCTTGGTGGGAATTGTATACAAACTTGGGAAGACATGAAACATGTATTATTGAAAAGGTACCAATATTATTGTAGGATCAATGATGACATCTTTGAAATGACACAAGGAGAAGAAGAGAGTCTAGAGGAATACATAGAATGTTTTCAATATAACCTCCAAAGATCCAAACAAAGGAAATTGGGGAAGGAGACCTTAAAAACACTTCTACTCAATGGAATCCAAGCTAAATATTTGGAAATCGTAAATTGGATGGGATAAGGTAATGTATTTCAGTTAACATATGATGATATTTGTGAGTTATGTAGAAGGTATTCAAGAGGAAACTTCAAGACTGGTAAGAATTATAGTAATCCTTCTTTTCAATATTTTCAATCTGCTCCAAGAACAAGAGTTATAGGAGCTGGAATAAGCAATTTATTTGAAATTCCTACAGCTGATTCACAAATGGTTGTTTTGCAGGATAAGGAAAAGCATGAGGAATTTGAAAAAATAGTTTTCCAACGGTGTCATAAGAAACATCTTGCAATGGATTGTCCTTTGGATAGTCCCACAATTTTTGGCATATGTAACTTGAATCATTCCATAGATCATTGTCCCTCCATACCAAGGATGAAAGAAACATATCAAAGAGATCTGGGAGTTGCAGCCAACTTATTGCAACAGTCATGGAAACCGTGGCCTACATGTATGGTTCAAAATTCTATCCCTCCATTTCCTTACTCTCATACTCAATCATTGAATACTCTTCCACCATGGTAGCTGTTGCAGCCTCAATTTAACTCTTACCTACCTTATCCACAAGGTTGGAATGGCCTATCTTATGATCACATGGCCACTCTCCCTCATGCTGCAACACAACTTGGTCCTTCAATATCAACCTCACAAATCAATCCACTACATCAGACACATCTATTTTCACATCAAACTCCTTGGTATCCAACACAATTTCCTGTCCAATCCACCCTCCACCCTAACCATAATAAAGAAGTATAGTATGCTTACAGTGCTAAACTCCAAAATGTTCCTACATTTCCCTCTTGTTCTACCTCACCTATACCATTGCAAAAAGACTGTGCATTGTTGCAGCAAATCCATATGAGGCCTGAGCATGTTTTAAATCCAAGATTTACAGATGGAGTTTCTTCTAGTCCTCATAAGCAAGCAGACAAGATCAACATGCCACATGTAACATTTGATGACGGACAAACATTAGAACCAAAAATTGAAGCATCATTTACATCATTAGATCCAAATCTTATATGCATTGAGGAAGATCAGTTTACTAAGGAACTTCATGGTGTAACATCCATGAGAAATCAAGGGAAAAAAGACTATATTAAAGCTTGGTTTCAATCTGTCATCGGTTTGAAACATCATTCCATACTTCACCAATTCTTGGCACCATCATTTCAAGGGAAGTTGATCGCTCATATCCTAGCATTCATAAAATTAGATTTTTCTATTGGGAGTATGAGCCTGCTTGAGTTACTTCTTCGAAAGTGGCTCCATTGGAAATATGCATACACTTGAACATTTTTTTTATATTTCTAGGTAGAATAGGGTAGGACTGAATAACATAATAAAACCATGCTTTTGTTTTTTTAGTTTTTACTTTTGAATAAGTATGCTCTCTTCCTGCGCCTTGTTGTGATCTAGAAGATCAGAAAGTAGAAAGATAAGGAATGGGTATGAGATGTTTTCAAGAATGTTTTGGAATTGTTGACTATTTGATAAAAATGCTTAAATCATTTTTGTCTTCAATGTTCAAAATTTAATTTGTCTCTATTTGTTACAAAAAGAAACAAACTTTCCTAAAAACAAAATTACAGTAATTAGGGAAGGTGAATGAAGGATCCATAGGAAAATGAGCCAATAATTATGGAACCCTTCAAGCTTGAACTTTGGTATGAATTTTTTAGCTACAACACCCGATTGTGACACCCAGCTGTGACAGTGAGCTGTAGCACCCAACTATGACAGTGCGCTGCAACACCCAGCTGTGATTGTACTGCAGGTGAGAATTTATAAGTTTGATACATGTGTGTATTGCACATCATGGCATGTATTTGGTTTTCATTTATATATAACATATCCATAAAAATACACATGCTTTATTTCAACATTATGTCATTTTTTAAGAGTTGTAGCTGCAGCTGCAACAGACTGTGTAAGTTAATATAGGTGCTCAATGCTTGAAAATGTTTGTTATGTGTGTGTGTTATATTTAACTTTACATCATTAAAAACATTCACACCTATTCCGGTCACTTTTGGGGGGTCAAATTTCATTTATTAAATTTTTGGTGACATTTTGGCTTGACAATTTTACTTAAACAAAATCGGGAAAGTTTGTTTTTGAGAGACCAAATGGAATTATTTTTAAAAAATATTTACATCCCAAGTATCCCTTTGAATCTAATTTCTAAAACAATTTTAATTTTTAATACTGGGTATCAAACGAAAAATTTATGGCAAAAATACTAACTGGGTGTCAAGCAGGCAGCTTAGGAACAGCGCTGGGACAGTCAATTTTTGGATGCCTTAGTGGACATATCTTGAAAAATTGTTTCAATGGTATATTTCCCTATGAATATAGTTTAAAACACAATTTGAATCACTCCATTATGATATCGTATGCAAATTTTATGACCACAATACCGACTTCCTATCACAAATCAACATTCCTAAATCTTTGTTTTCTAGCATGTTCATTGGCTTATTTGACCCATCAATTCTTATTGAACTCAAAACATGTTTCTAATAGAGATACTTACATGAATATAATTTCATCTCCAATTGGAATCACATCAATCCATTATCAACCAAAAATGTTAAGCCTAAAACCGTCACTATTGGTCTAGTCTAGAATTCGAAAAAACACCTTGTCATGCAAGCTATTACTGAGTAATTTGGAACATCATTACATAGAATTTTAAAAACCTATTTATAAGGGAAATATACCTATGAATTTACTTTCATTTTTATTTGGAATCACTCAAATTGGACAAGGAACGAAGAAGCTATGATTAGAATACTGTTGGTGAGTCTACATGGACATTGCTCTCCCGCAGGTATAAAATGGATTTTGATTTGTTCATTTTTATTTGGATTTGTTTTATAAGTAATTGTTTGTTGTTTTTTTCATAAGCATTGGGTGAAGAGAAACCAATAATCTCTCTTCTTCCATCATCTCATGTTTTATTGCAGGGAAGTGCTAGGTTTTTGCGGGTCCTTGGAAGAAAAAGGTCAATACATGCACGAGCGACTCTTGAAGACATTTTCTCAATTTACAAATGGATTGAGCACATAAAAAATGGAGAGATTGATGTGAAAACCATACCAATGTTCCATAATTCAAGTCCCATTGCTACATGCCAATAATCATTTACCAATTGTTGCCAAAACGAAACCTCTCAAGAAGCCAATTGCACTATGGTAGATTCATTCACCCTCCTCATTTCAAAACCCTAAAAATCCATTCATGTCGAAATCCCATTTTCCACTGCTTATGTAGTCACCTTAACCATTTTATTTTCCATCACTACTACATCACGACTTCACATATACTTTCCACTTCTGAGTTTCATGTTGGTTCTATTTTTCACTATGATTCTTCACAATCATTTATTTTGTACTCATATTGGATGATGTGGAATTCATTAAGGTCCACCTTCCAATGGTATTGTCCCATCGACTCCGACACATCATCTGGGATTGAGATTAGAGTTTTATATTGCCCTGGTATCTACACGAATCAATGGCAGATTTCCTTGTTGTTAATCATGGGGCTTCATCAATG
Organism: Pseudotsuga menziesii; assembly: GCA_001517045.1. Classification (NCBI taxonomy): domain Eukaryota; kingdom Viridiplantae; phylum Streptophyta; class Pinopsida; order Pinales; family Pinaceae; genus Pseudotsuga; species Pseudotsuga menziesii. Next base: position 229,690 of record LPNX011089071.1, read on the forward strand.
CCTCTTGATTGACAAATATTGCAGGTGACTCGACTGCAGCACATCCATTCGTACTTGTCAAGATGCACTAAGGTACTTTAGAGCTCATTGTCATCAAAGGTGAGTTGCTTCACATTGGTTAACAGCATACATTAATGGCCGGTAATCCAATGATTTCTCTCCATGCTTGACTTCAACACATTCATTCTCATGGTAAGAATTGTACCTCAGTTTTGTAGCAGCTGAAAATTATGTGATCTAATGGTTTCAACAATGACATGCAACATCATTTGTTTTAGTAGTTTTGCAATTCCTTTCCATTTTCTTCCAGCAGTTAGTAGTCTTACATGCAACAAGCACAAAATCATGGATCAAATTCAGCCTCATCCAGTTTCATCTCTCATATACATCTGTCTCAGCATTAGATCAGCTTACATAGCTCCAACATACACTAGTCCATTCATGTCAACCAAGGCTTCCATGGAGGTAAAACTTGAGGTAAAATAGCATGAGTTTTTTATTTATTAAAGATTTAGGCAAATGTCATGAAAAACCACTAAGAATTATCCATTTCCATTTTCTATATAGCATTTTATGTCCATCCATTCCCATCATTTCCCACTCAATTCTAACACTTCATCATTCATGCACATCCACTTCAAAGTCCTACCCAACATCTCACCAACCCAACTGACCAAGCATGAAAATAATCAAAGGATACCTTATTGTTGTCACACAAGAACCAACAATAGGAAGTCTTGCTGCTACCACAAAAGAACCTGCAGTAAGAAAACAAGTCTTGTTGCTGCCACACAAGAACCAGCAATAAGAAAAGAATACTTTCTACTACCACATAAAACCAACACTGAGAAGAAATAAAGTAGTTGCTTGAAGGTTGTTCTTTCCAAATTTGGGAATTTTTATGCATGTGGGAACCACAAATCTTCTATGGATGTAATTTGAGAAAATGATGCATGAGGGCATGCTTTGCATTCAGTTTGGGGGAGATGGTTATTTTAACTTAGCTAAAAACTCATCTCTTCCATGAGGACATGGAAATTATTCAGTTTGAGGGAGAAATGAAAGGCTACTACACTCGGTGGTATGAAGAAATGAATCCTACATTACATTTTCAGTATTCATTTCTAGCTTATGAATATGTTGCCATAAAAGAAAGGTATGAGTTCCTTGGCTCATTTTTATCATCCACTACTGCAGACATTGGTTTTAGCCATCATGAGCATTCTAGTTTTTGCAGCTCCAACTCTATCAGGTTTTCATTTACATATTCAAATTTGATGTGAGAATTGGCCCATGGTTATTGGCATCAAAATTACAAGAAGCCCGTGAAAATATGAATAAAAGCATTCAATTTTGAAATGGATTATTCAAATATGTGAACAATGGAATTTATTGTGCTTAACTATCAGCCTCAACATTTTATTTTCTTCAGGCCTAGATCGGTTTAATATATCATTCCAAGGGTAATAGTGGTCTGTAGTACAACTTATTGTGAGCATATTTAAAGGAGATCACTGAATGTAAATTTGTTGGAGAAAATATTTTCAAAGCATAACACAATAGAGAGTGAGTGTTATTCACAATTGTTTCTTCAAACAGAGCACAATGGAAATCATGTAGAATCCTTTTCAAGGTCTGATGTGAATTTTATATCAGTAGCATTAAGGTAATGTTTACTCCCAATATTGGTCTATTGTCAAGAAAGATGCATGTGGACATGCTCTATCTTCAGTTTGGGGGAAACATTGGTTTTTTTCATTCCTTGTCAAGTTCATAGCCAATAATTGTTTGATAATTATTGTGGATGCTCAAAACAACTTTTGCCATCAAGTTCACATTTTGTTTCTCATTTGTCCACATTTTTAATACAAAAGTGCAGAATTTGATTGAAGGATATATTGAAAATGGTAAACTAGTTTTTTATGAAATTTTGAAGGAAGAAGCATTACACTAGGAAGAACAACCCTGGTAAGTTTTAGCTCAATCTAGTGCACGGTTTTTAAGAAAATGACCATCATCACCTACAACCAATTTGCATTTTTCTCGAAATATTTGATGTGGGTTTCTCTAATTTTTGGTGTGGAGATGCATTAGAATGGTAATCACTTGCTTGCAAAATTTCAACATAACCGAGTTTGTATTTTGTGAAATATTGGTTCAGGAAGTTTAGCTGCAACACATTTTGATTCATGTTCATCTACAAAAGTGCATAAAATGAAATGAGAATATCTTGTAATTGGTAAGTTGGATTCTCATAATTTTTGGACAATAAGTGCATAATACTAATATGAACAAACCTTGTAAGTTTCATCCCAATCCAATGTACATTTTTTGAGAAAATGGCCATAATCACCTACAGCCAATTTGCATTTTCCTCAAAATTCGTGACGTAGGTATCTTTGATTTTTGGTGTGTAGGTGCATTGGACTAGTATAAACTTGCATGAAAATTTTTGTCCAAACCCAGTTTGTCATTTTGGAGAAAATTACATTGGAAGTTTTCTGCTCAAAAGGCTGCAACACCGTAAAACTATTTCCCTTTTCCCGTTCCGTGCAACTCCAACTCCGTAAAACCTTTCATTTTTCCCATTCCGTGCGACTGCAACTCCGTAAAATATTTCATTTTTCCCATTCTTTGCAGCTGAAAATCCGTAAAACCTTTCATTTTTCCCGTTCCGTGCAGCTGCAACTCCGCTAAATTTAGCGTTCTTTGGGTTGTGACTCCGCCAAAAACTTCGCTAAAATATTCGCCAAATTGTTCACTAAATTTAGCGATCTTTGGGTTGTGACTACGCCAAATTCACTGCTAAATTTAGTGCTATTTGGGTTGCAACTCTGCCAAAATCTTTGCTAAAACCTTCGCCAAATTCTCCGCTAAAAATAAGCTGCGAATCCACCAAATTTTCTGTTAAATCCTCCACTAAGCAGCTGTGACTCTGTCAAATTTTATATTAAATCCTTCGCTAAGCAGTTGTGACTCTGTCAATTTCTGTTAAACTCTCCATTTCTTCTGGCTCCAACTGTGCGAATGGTAAAATGAAGAAACAAGTGAATGAGTTCTTCTAGTTGGATGCTACACAAGTATTGAGTTGCATGAGGACATGCAACAAGTTCAGTTTGGGGGTGATGTCAGGCCCTAGAATTTTCCATTTTTCCATCACTTATTGACATATATTTTATCCATTTTCTTTCCATTATCACCCATTTATCATTTCATTTTCCATTCATTTGTTGTAACTATGCATAAAACATCATACTACTTCCATTGATGTTTTAAGTGGTTAATAATGATTAGTTTCATTTATCTTTACTGAATTGAATACTATTACACATAATTTTACTAATGATGGTTTGTGGAGTGATTTGTCACGTACAGGATGCTCACAGCTAGTTGTTATAGCCTTAACTAAAAATGCATGCTAGATAATAACACCTTGATTCACGTCTCGATTTGCGGGCATATGGAAATGAATATAAAAAATCCGAGACATGGATTTTGTGCGTAACATCCTCAATTATCTGACTCATGAGGAAATTGCCAAACAAAGCCATGGTTTGTGATATACATGTGGTTCTTCGAGAGGGTATTTTCTAGATAGACTGTTGCGGCCGGTTCCAAAGTTGTTAGCAGTTACGGCCATGTTTCAGCTGTTACAGATCACAAGTTGGGGGTTTAATTCCTCATTTCCATGAGATAATTTGATGTATAAATATGTAATCAATCACATTGAGAGGGGGAGGAGAGAAAACAGTGTTATGAATTAGGATTTGATCTAGATCTATTGTAATCATTCATTATGATAATACATGCTGGCAGTTTCTTAATTCTGGAGTTGTAGACTTTCATTGTGGAGATCCAACTCTGCTCAGTGGAGGAAGGGCCCTCTTTCCTCACTAGATGCTGGTAGTGTTGAGTGTAGGTGTGTTATTGTTTAGATTTGCTTATTATTTCGTTCATTATTTCATTCATTAAGATTATCATAGTTGTATTCTTTCATTCATTAGATTTGTCATAGTCATTGTGTTGTTAATTCATTTGATAGATCGTTGGCCAACATAGCACTTCTTTTAGATGTATGCAATTAGATCTTGTTTAATAGGAATTAATTATCTTGAAGTGTGATTAGATTTAAAGTTTGGATTTACGAATAGGATTAGGGTTTTTTTTCTTTAAGGTGTTGTTGGATATCTTTGCGCAGACCCGGGTTTACTGTAATGTACCAACAAAACCCCTATATCACTGGCCCTTTCGGTGACAGACTGCAGAACAGCCTAAAGTCTCACCCGAAGTGATCCTATATGGGGTGGCTGAAGACTCACGTGTCCTCAAACAGCTTCTGGAGCATCCTAGGTTTCTCTTGACTCTGGTTAACCAGTTGAGTCTCTTTATAATGTTGTATCTTTCTTCCAAGCAGAATCTGCTGAGACTGACTCTTATCACATCACGGCTTCTCCGACGATGCGCAAACTTTTCCTTCTTACTTGACTCTTTACCTGTGATATCCCACACCGCGGCTCCTCCAGCAGTGCGATATCACCTTTTTGTGCTGCGATAGCTCCTATGGTAAGACTTAATAGGACTCTCCAACTCTCACGGTCCAATGACTTTCCTTTCTCTCTTATACTATCTCAGCTAACCTTCACAAGGGTGTTAAACAACTTCACTTAGCTTCTACAGTCTAATATGCTCAACATCTATTGCGCTCAACTTGCGGAACTGAATATATAGGAATCACTTGACACTGTAATTGTTACTGTGTGAATCAAACTCTGATACTTATATGCAGAATACTTAACACATCCAACTCATATTTAATCCTCTACGTTACTGTAAACTGAAGGATAGCATACACACATTCATTAACTATTAGCTAAGCTCATGTAATAGGTAACAGATAGCAAATACGTAAACACAATCACATGAAATAGTCACACAACACACTGATTTTACGTGGTTCACTTCCAAGGAGGAAGCTACGTCCACAGGAACTGGTTTTTATATTATATCTTGAGAGAGTAAACATAGTTCCACTGCAACGTATTATGCAGCTCGAGATCTTTTGGGAAACTCCGCGTTCTCAGCTGGAGCCCTTCTCTCTTAGATCTCTTATCTTTTTATTCTGCTTTCTTCTTACAATATATCCTCTCTCTCTCTCTCAATCCCTGCAGATTATTACATTCATACTCAAGGAGTCAGCTACTGGTTACAGTAAGATAATATAGACTGAATAACAGAACTAGATCTCGACTCTTTCTCAATATCTTACAATACAGATGATTAAACAACTGGATAATTGTCTATCTACTACCCAACTGATCAATTGTCTACTACCCAACATTTTACAATACAAAATACATGCTTAAATAGGTGGCTTGAAGGTCTCACCCTGATACAAAACTGTGGGCCTATCCCAACAGTAACCAAAAAAACCCTAACTGTGATAGTCGGTGCATCTGTACTTTGAACTATCGCTTACTGGTCATACTGCAGTATTCCACGCTTCCCGACGCTGATCGTGGGTATGGGCGCTGCTTCCTCGGTCGCTCTCCTTCTGTCCTTTGTCTTCAATACCTTGGCCCGTTGCTCCTTTTCCTTTATGAGGGTAGCTCATCCCTCCTGTCTTTACTGCTGCCTTAAGTGCAGTGGTTGAGCTCTCTCTTCTCGACCACTCCAGGTACTATTTATTTTGACTTTCTTGTCCCGATATATCAGCTTTTCCTGTAGCTGCAGGCCCTGATCCAAAATTCCCCTAGCACTTACTTGTGGCTCGTCCCCAAGCCACTAACAGCTGGCTTCTCTTGCTATAGCTTCTCCTTGGCTTGCTGCAAAGTCCTTGCAAATATTTCTTGAATTCCTGCGACTTCTTTGTCCATAGCTTCGACACAGTCTTGTGTCACTTCGAGCGTAGCTTGACTAATGATGGAGTCTTCTGTAAACTTAGTTCATAGGTCTCTCTTATCTTTCCTTCCCTCTTTATCTGGGTTAGAACTTGTATCATGAGAAAAATATAAATCTGTATCTTCCAGCCTTCTCAAACATTTCATTCAGTCTAGATCCTTCCCTATGAAAGCTATACAAACCATGAATTCCATTCCGAGAACAAGCCCTTGTCTGCGTGCTGAATTTCTGCTTATTCGATTTGTTTTCCCCTTTCATTTTTTCTTCTCAACAAATTTCTCTAGGTATTCATGCTGCGTATGATCTTCATATTTTCGTTTCATTGCTGCTGCAATTGCATGTTCTTCTCTTAGCTGATGAGATAGGTCATCTTCCTTCTCCCATTGCCTTCTGTTTCTCATTTTTACTTTCTTCCTCTTTCTTTTTGTCGGTAGATTTCTTCTCATCATTCTTCTGCTCTGTTTTTTTATCTTTAGTGATCTTCTCGTATTTCTTCTTTGCTGCTCTGAGCTGGACTCTTCTACTATCTGAGCTTGACTCCTCATCCTTGGCGTCTATCTGACCTATGGTGCACCTAATTTCACAACCTTGGGCGGTGTCGTCATAACAGATAGGAGGCCACCACTCTGGAATCATCGCACAACGTCTTCTAAAGGTTCCTTCTCGGACATACACCACCTGGTGCAATACTCTGGACTGGCAATGGCTGCGAAATTGGGGAAACTAGCACTCTGTAACTGAAGTATCTCTGCTCAGGAAAAACTCTTACAAATTGCTCTGTAACTCTCAAAAATCGCTAAGGTAACCCTTTTGTGTGAATGATCTATGTACTTATAATGAAGGTGATAATCTCTGAAGCAATGGTCACTTAAGTTGGACCTGTTGACAGCATTTATTGCATGGACAAGACAACACCCATCATTTCTATCCTCATTAATTGCTGAAAATCCGATCGAATTTCCTTTGAAAATTGTGCACAGGCGCCGGTCTCAACCAAGATTTACCAAATCTGGGAAAATCACTATACTGTTTCCAAATCTAGGGTAACAAATAGCTGTCATATCCGGTATTAACTACTTGTCAGAGGGCGAAGTGACTAGCTCATTGTTCCTTTCCAAAATGGTCTACGTGGCACGAGGCGCATCGCATTGCTGCGATGTCACACCGCATTGTCCTAAACCAAAAGCTTCACGCTAAGTTGTTGAAACTCCGCAATGTTCAAAACTTGCACAAACTAAACACCCTTTTTTTTCTTTTTTTTTTAAGTGTAGACTAGTTATAGGTGCGATGTCTCCTTTCAACTATAGTGGACATCTACACCGGCAGTTCCCTGCATTAAGATTGGGGGGTGGGGTGGCTATCACTATAAAGCTTAAGCCTACTGCCATTAATGAAAGTAGGAACAAGCTCCCCATTCAGTTTACTGAGATGAACGACAACTCCTTCTGTAACTTGCTGAATCTGATATGGCCCCAACCAATGCGTCTTAAACTTCCCTGGAAACTTAACAAACTTACTGTCATAAAGGAGTACTAGGTCTCCTATCTGAAAACTCTTGCTCTTAATGTGCCTGTCATGCCAAGATTTTTCTCGTGCCTTCTGCACTTTTTGATGAAATCTTGTGATGAATCTGTCTTCTTCTAAGGCAAGCAGCTGCGCTAACCTATCATTCATCATATCTGCATCATCCATCTCGATAATTTGAACAATTCTTAAACTAGGAATAATATATTCCATAGGCATAACAGCCTCTTGTCCATACACCAAGCTGAAAGGTGTGTGTCCTGTAAGTTTCTTGCATGTAGTTCTATAAGCCCATAATACAGCATTAACCCTGAGGTCCCAATCATTTCTTTGGCTGTTACAGATATTAGTAAGAGCATTTTCTAGAATCTTGTTAAAAGCCTCCACTGTACCATTAGCTTGTGGGTGGTAGGGAGTGCTCTTATGGTGTTGTATCTGAAATTCCTCCATCAAGGCCTCAATAGTGGGATTCAAAAAATGTGTGCCTTGATCACTCATCAAAATTATTGGACATCCAAATCTACTAATGATGTTTTCAAAAATGAACTATGCAGCTGTAGCAGCATCACAATTCCTTACTGCTTTGGCCTCTGCCCATTTGGTGAGGTATTCTGTTCCTGTGATGATGTATCTCGCACCAGATCATTTTCCGGGTGGGTTGATAGGACCCACAAAATCTATAGCCCACTTGTCAAATGCCCGCAGCGTGATCTGTGGTCACAGTGGCATTTTGTCTCTCTGCAAAGGTTTTCCTACCCTCTGGTAGATATCACAGCATCTGCAAAACTCCTTAGTGTCTTTGTGCAAAGTAGGCCACCATAATCCTGCAGCTAGAATTTTCTGCGCAGTCGGATTTCCTACGAAATGACCTCCTGCAGTACCTGAATGTGCTTCCCTGATAATGGCCTCTTTCTCATGCGGCATCACGCATCTGTGCAGGACTTCATCTGGACCTAACTTATATAATTGTCCTGTGATCAAAGTGAAATCTGCTGCTTTCACAACTAACTGTTTCTTCTGCTGCTTAGTAAACTCAACTGGTGCCCACCTTGTAGTGAGAAAGTGGATAATATCTTCGTAATACTCATCTGCGATCTGGATAGAAAACAATTTTGCATCTGGAAAATTATCTTCTAAATTACTTGGTTCTTCTCCTGAGTCTATTCGTGATAGATGATCAGGTCCGGCATTTAATTTTCCTAGTCTTACAATAATTTCAAAATCATACTCCTGAAATAAGAGTGACCATCTACAGATCCTTCCCCCTAACACTGGTTTATTAACCAAATACTTTAAAGCAGAATGGTCAGTAAACATCTTGAATGAGGCACCCAATAAGTAGTTCCTAAACTTCTATAGAGCATACACCATAGCTAATCCTTCTCTTTCTGTAGTGGTGTAGTTCTTTTCTACGGTACATAACTTTCTGTTGGAGTACACGATAGGGTGATCAATGCCCCCTTCTCCTGGCTGTGTTAAGACAATCCCTCGTGCGATGCCAGATGCATCCACATGTACATGAAATGGCTTGTTCCAATCTGGGAATACTAATATAGGTGCTGTAACCATCCTCTCTTTAAGAGTGTCTAAACTTTGCTGGCATTCCTCATTCCATAGGAATTTCACGTCTTTCTTTAACATCTTTTCCATAGGCGGTGTGATCTTTGCATAACCTTTGATGAATTTTCTATAGTAGCTGGTATGACCAAGCACTGTCCTCAATTGCTTGACTGAGTTGGGTGCTAGAAGATTTACAATGAGGGCAATATTTGCAAGATCTACCATCAAGCCTTGTCTACAAACAATATGACCCAAAAAATACCAAATGGCGCACAGAATATACATTTCTTCAAGTTAAGAGAAATCTGATATTGCCTACATTTCTCTAACATGAGCCTTAAATCTCCTATATGCTTTTCGATTAATCCAAATATAGTCCAGTCATCAAAATAGACTTCTATGAATTTATGGATGTATTCCTTGAATACAGCAACTACTACTCTAGAAAACATAGCTGGTGCATTTTTAAGACCAAAGGGCATTACCGTATACTGGAATGAGCCCCATTCTATCACAAAGGTGGTCTTATGTCGATCCTCTAGATGGATTCTTATCTGGTGATAGCCTGAAAAGCCATCAGTGAATGAGTAGATCTCCTGTCCGCCCACATTTTCTAAAACTTCATCAGTGAAAAGTGTCATAAATGGGTCATGAAGTGACGCGTCATTGAGTTTGCGCAAATCAACACAAATCCTAATTTCTCCTTTGGTTTTCTTTTCCTGCACAGCCATGGGACTAACTCATTCACTCTCTTCTACTGGTTCAATAATTCCTGCTGCTAGCATCTTATCAATCTCATCTTTAACTTTTTCTTTATAGTGAGGATTCAATCTGTATGGACGCTGCTTAACTGGCCTAGCATCCTCTTTCAAAGGAATCCGCATGACTCCCAAATCTCCTACTATTCCCTTCATCTCTGTGAACTTAGTGGGAAATAGGTCCTGATAGTCATGTAACAAATCTGCAATGTGTCCTACAGTTTCGTCATCCCAATAGTCTCCAATAGAGGCAAACTTTGGTTATGTTTCTGTGCCAATATTGATCTTTTTAATCTTGATAGGTTCTGTGATAGCTGGAAACTCTAGCTTTGGTCCATCAACTTCACGAGTCCCTTCAGACTTTGGAATGTTGATACTACAAGGATTCTCGTCCTCATCCGCTCGCTCTTCTGCGAAGTTGTAACACTCTATCGCTTGTTCTAACTGGACGGCCCAATCAGGCTGAGTATACACTGGTAGGGTACAATCTTCAAATATCTTAGCCTTTATACTACCTAGAGCCTGATCAATGCTTGGATACTCAGATTCAAAAGTGAAAGTGAGTAGAAAGTTGTCTATCATAACTGGCCATGAAATAGTTCCTCTACGCAACTCTATCTCAGTGTACCAGTTCCTTGGGATTGTGTCTAAAGTGTGAATGAATAGGTGAACCCATTCATCCTCTGGAATGTCCAACCAACTCTGTTCACAAATCTTAATATGTGACCTGGGGTCACTTTCTCCTATGTATTTCTATTGTAAAGGCTCCTTGTTATTAGAGAATCTAATCGCCATCAGTCTCTTAAAATCATCCCATGATGCGATATGTTATTTATGTGCATGCCACCATCTTGCACGTGTGGCTTTAACTGCAAGTTCAATAGCTTCCATCCTCTACTTATGAGGAATTTCCTGCTCAAACTATTGTAAAAAGTCATTAACATCCACTAAGCCATGAAATGACGAAATATCCTTAACCTCTACGCCAATCCATTGCAGTGACTTAGTCATAAACGCACATTTGCGAGCTGAGACTTCGTAAAGTCTATTCTGCCAATTTTCTAAGCCAACATCTGAATCTGATACGCATGAGCTGTCACATTGCCAAATGATATTTCCTTCTACAGTGGGGTTGATGTAATCACTCTGATTAGCATTCATCTAATAGAGGCTCTCCATATTACGCACCTCTTCCTCTGCTCTGATGGGTTCAATATAACGAGGACCCTGGAAAGGATCCAATGGTGTGATGACTCAAATCTGATTATCCTCAAAGGTCATTTGTCTTTTCTTTAAATTGATAACAGCCATGTTATCGATTTCCCAATCAATACCTAGTAAAGCTGGATATGGTCTGCTATCGCCAATTATTTCTATGACTTCAAAGTCTGCAAAGCTGCGAACTCCATCAATATCAACTGGTACTTGCGGTAATCGACCTAGTGGCGATACCCTCTGCTGATTGGCAATTCGCAGTTGGATAGGTGATCTGGATAACTTAGGACTACCCATATGTTCCCATGTCTGCTTAGTCAGAACATTTACCTCTGATCCTAAATCTAGGATTACCTCATCCATTTCAAATTCTCCAATTTGCATTGTGAGTCTCATTTCTCTTCCGGTTCTTGTATGGCCCATAATATTATGAACAACACGCTGCGTACTACTCACGGAAGAAGGTTTCTAGTACTGGTCTATGATTAGCTGAAGCTCTTCGATAGCTTTCTCATTTCTGACGAGTTTTAAACAGCTCCCCAGGAAGGATTGGACACTTCCTTTCAACTCATCTTCTTTGCACCTTCCCGATGTGGTAGCCTACGATGTCTCCACAGGACTAACGCCACAATGTTGCTGCTGTAGTATACCCTTACAAGGAAATACCTGTGATCTTGATGGTGTAGGTTTGGTAAAGAACATTTTAGCTTGCTGAAACGTTCCTTTATTCTTCTGCAGGTCAAGTGGTGTTGATTTATCACTGGCTTTACGCACCCACTCTGGACCTGTATTGTTTTCTGCATCCTACGATGTCCTACTAGTAGAAGCACCGCTGTGAGTCACAATATTGACTCTTGGTTCTGGTTCTTTCTTCTCAGTAGCAATAAGCTGAATGTTCTGGTTTACTGCTGGCTTAGGGTCCCTCATCTTGGCTATCAAGATAGGACATTCTTCTATAATATGCTCATAGGACTTGCAATATTTACATGTCGTAGTAGGGTTCTGACAATCCCTAGAATAATTTCCTATGGTTCCACAGTTATAACAAATAATCAATCCATGGCCACGGCCAAAGTATCCACCATGGCCAAAGCCTCCATCATGGCCTCGTCCTCTGAATCCTCCTCCACGGCCAACATGAGCCGGTTCATGCTGTAGTCCTGCTGCTGGACCTGATGTCTCTGACTGGACTCTGTAGAGGTCATGTTTTCTGTCTATCATGATATCATAAGCTCTGCAATTATTTTCATCATGCCCTACTAACTTATAGAAGTTACAGTATAATTTCTTAAGAGTTTGTACATACTTCTGAAGTAAAGGGCATTCTTGTGGTCTATGTCCTCTTGTTTTACAGATTTCACACCATGGCCCTTGATTTTGTACTAAGGGGTTAGGAGCCCCACTTTCTAAATACTCAACAAATAATGGACAGTTATCTTTAGTATGGCCCTGTCCTTTACACTTTGTACACCATAACTCTTGTGCAACCTCTTTTTATTTCTTAATCTCATGCAACTGTAAAGTGAGATTGGCTAACTGATTTTGTAAATTTGTCATACATGTACTAGTCTCAGCTAGAGGTGAAGCCTCTAGTTTCATTGCCATCTCCAATGCTTCATCCTGTGTATGGAGTCTCTGTTGCATTAGTGGAAGTCTGATGTGAGGGAGCAGTGCTACGATAGACCATTCCTTATGCTGCTCCGGCCCAAACTCAAAGCTAACTTGGTCTATAAGGGCTTTAAATTTCTGATCAAAGTCCCATACTGACTCTGTGTGTAACTGTTTGATGTCTTTAAGTTTTGTAATACATTGTGACTCAGACTTAGGTTTCTTAAATTCCTTAATCATGGCAGTCTTGACCTGTATGAGCGTTCTATGCTGTGCTGTTGTATACTTCATATACCATGTTAAAGCTCGTTCTCTAAGTGTAGTAGCCAATTGGACAAGTTTAGTATTATCATCTTGGATCTGTTTAATGGTCCATACAGCTTCACATAGGAACCAATGTTGTTTTGGGTCTTCTTCCCTCATACCTTTAAAGGTAGGTAACTTCATATCATCCCCCATTCTGTTTCTATGTGGTGGATTCTGATTTGCTGTGTTACTACCACTCGGTGGTGTAACTATAGTATGTACTGTGTGTGAACTACTAGATGGAGTTCCTGCGAGATTATTTTGAGTCTCGGTTGCTTTTTGTGGGGTATAAGGGTGGTAAGGGATACCCCCTACTGTTCTTTCTCTATTATTTTGACTCTGTTCTCTAGTACTATCTGAACTGTCTTCAAAGAAGGAAGATCTGAAATCTACTTTATACTTCTTACCACTACGTGTATATCCAATTTCTTCAAAATCACTCTCAAACTCTTGTGACATTACACTTACTTAATTTATTCATTTGAGAATATATCCAATACTCATTTTTCATGTAATAACATCTTAAGGAACAAGTTTAAAGAGGTCAAGTAATTACCGCGATATCCTTTGAAGAAGTACCTCTCTGCTTCGCTGAAACTCTTTCTTTGATCAACTGCAAACTCTATAATGAAACCTTCCAGCAAACTCGCAAGCCAGAAGTCTACTGCCCGCGAAATGGGATTATCAACGCTCTTCACGGTGTGAATCAACTATGATGTCCAAACAATGTTCCTTTTTTTCTTGAATATGTTCTTATCAGTCAACTTTGATAACCAATGGTACAACTCATTTGCATAGGTCGCAAAAAATATCGTATGCAGGTCTGTGAAGATATGTTTTTGTAACTAGTCCTCTATACTAAGCCTAGGACTCTTGTTTTCTTTTTCAGCAAATTCTCTCTCCTTAGACTCAACCCAGTGGTTAAGTTCTTCTTTAGTAGGATGCCAACATAACATTATCTCTTCAATTTGTTCAAAACCGGCAACGGAACCATTTGTTGGCTATCTTTGGGCAGACCCAGGTTTACTGTAATGTACCAACAAAACCCCTAGCTCACTGGCCCTTTCGGCAATAGACCACAGAATGGCCTGAAGTCTCACCCGAAGTGATCCTAGATGGAGTGGATGAAGCCTCACGTGTCCTCAACCAGGTTCTGTAGCATCCTAGGTTTCTCTTGACTCTGGTTAACCAATTGAGTCTCTTTATAATGCTGTATCTTTCTTCCGAGCAGAATCTGCTGAGACTAACTCTTATCACATCGCGGCTTCTCCGACGATGCACAAACTTTCCCTTCTTACTTGACTCTTTACCTGTGATATCCCACACCGCGGCTCCTCCGGCAGTGCGATATCGCCTTTCTGTGCTACGATAGCTCCTATGGTAAGACTTAATAGGACTCTCCAACTCTCACAGTCCAATGACTTTCCTTTCTCTCTTATACTAGCTCAGCTAACCTTCACAAGGGTGTTAAACAACTTCACTTAGCTTCTACAGTCTAATATGCTCAACATCTATTGCGCTCAACTTGCGAAACTGAATATACAGGAATCACTTGACACTGTAACTGTTACTGTGTGAATCAAACTCTGATACTTATATGCAGAATACTTAACACATCCAACTCATATTTAATCCTCTACGTTACTGTAAACTGAAGGATAGCATACACACATTCATTAACTGTTAGCTAAGCTCATGTAACAGGTAACATATAGAAAATACGTAAACACAATCACATGAAATAGTCACACAACACACTGATTTTACATGGTTCACTTCCAAGGAGGAAGCTACGTCCACAGGAACTAGTTTTTATATTATATCTTGAGAGAGTAAACACAGTTCCGCTGCAACCTATTATGCAGCTCGAGATATTCTGGGAAACTTTGCGTTCTCAACTGGAGCCCTTCTCTCTTAGATCTCTTCTCTTTTTATTCTGCTTTCTTCTTACAATATATCCTCTCTCTCTCTCAATCCCTGCGGATTGTTACATTCATACTCAAGGAGTTGGATACTGGTTACAGTAAGATAATATAGACTGAATAACAGAACCAGAGCTCGACTCTTTCTCAATATCTTGCAATACAAATGATTAAACAACTGGTTAATTGTCTATCTACTACCCAACTGATCAATTGTCTACTATCCAACCTTTTACAATAAAAAATACATGCTTAAATAGGTGGCCCAAAGGTCTCACCCTGATACAAAACTATGGGCCTATCCTAACAGTAACCCAAAAAACCCTAACTGTGACAGTCGACGCATCTGTACTTTGAACTGCCGCTTACTGGTCATACTGCAGCTCTCTGTAGTCTTCCATGCTTCTCGGCGCTGATTGTGGGTATGGGCGTCGCTTCCTCAGTCGCTCCCCTTCTGTCCTTTTTCTTCAATACCTCGGCCCATTGCTCCTTTTCCTTTATGAGGGTAGCTGAGCCCTCCTATCTTCACCGCTGCCTTAAGTGCAGTGGTTGAGCTCTCTCTTCTCGGCCGCTCCAGGTACTATTTCTTTTTACTTTCTTGTCTCGATATAGCATCTTTTCCTGTAGCTGTGGGCCCAGCTCCAACAGGTGTTATCTATTTTATAATGAGTTTTGATTTCATACCAATAGATAACAGTGTCATGTAGAAATTGTGCTCGCATATATCTTGTATGATAGCTTTGAAATAAAAGACTTCCTCGGGTTGATAATTAATGTTTAGCACCTTGCATGTTAAGTTCTAATTAACTGGCATATAGTGGGCCCAATAGCTTCCATTTAGATTTAATCTTGTTTGTTTATTTCTTGTTATGAATTTGTTTATATAGAATAGTTTGCTTTGATTTAAATTTAGTTCTCTTTATTTATTTCTTGCCATGAATTTGCTTAAGTTAATTCCCAATTTGTTTAAGTTAATTTCCAGTTTACTAATTAGTTTACAATGCAATGTTTTCTTTTTGTTTGAGAGTTAGTTTGAAGTTAATTTGTTGATTAAATAGGTTTGTTTATTTATTCCATGCATTAGGTTTAGAACTGCATAACTTCAGGTGAAGAATTAGTTCATTTACGTTAGTTTTTACAATTTTTACTGTACAGACTGCCATTCGAAATGTCTGTCCAGTCTGCCATTCAGTCACCCTTTATAGACCTACTGTTTAGTCTATCATTTAACCCTCGGTTCTATTTTTAATGTTTTTCATGCATTTTTCAGATTGTTTCTAGTTTTGTTTTGTCAATATTTGGATTATGTTTGTAGTTGGTAATTTTATTTAAGCATTACAATTAAAGTTTGATTGTTTTAGGTTGTTGATTAAATTTTTATTATTCTTATTTTATTTTCACCTTAAATTAAATATAGATTAAGTTGTTTTTATTCCTTGAATATTAAATACCGATTTTGTTTTACTGCTCTTTTATGTCATGGTTATCTTCATTTGCATATAGAGTTTAGGGTTTGATGTACTATTTTTAAGAGGAAGTTAAGTTATTTGTAATCATAGGAATCATTCTTGTTTTTGGTATGTGTTTATTGAATAATAAAGTTTAAATATCTTTATTAATTTTTCTAGTTGCTTCTGTTTATTACCTTTATTAAGTTTTCTACTTGCTTTTTTAGTTTTCTATTCTTTATAAGATAAGTTGTCTTTTTACCCCAGCCTTCCGCTTAAGGAGTAGCTAGTTGGTTATTTGTCAATTCAGTTGTTATAATTTCTTTTATGTATGAGTTAGTGTCTGAAGTTATAAGTATTGTTGTTTATGTCTTTCTTTTTAATAGTTGTTTAAATTTATACTCCAGTAGAGTCCAATTACTTAGATAGTCTTAGGAGTTTGACTCGGTTTTTTATTTTTAAAGATCTTTCGGTATTTTGTTTATTAAAATACCTCCGCGACACCCTAAAAGCCTTTTTACCTTTGCATATATTTTGTATCAACTCTAAGCTTACCAACCCCGGTTGATAATTTAATATTAGGTGTATTTAAGATAGTATAACACACCCAACAAAAATCATAAATAAAATATTGATAAATAATTATTTATGAGAGAATGGGTGCTTAACTTATTTCCCTAATGTTAATTGACCCAATATCATTTGTGCTTGCAAAAAAATTTGAATTGGATGTGCATACATTCACATTGAAGAAGATATATCTTCATGTGGCCCACCTTTACCACTTGACTCATAATTCCACCTGCACTATCAATTCCTCTTTCACATTGGTTTGGAGTTTGTTCTTTCTACTTGGATTTGCCACTTGTAATCCTTTCAAAACTTAGGATTATTCTCATCTATAATTTCAATCACATAGGTATTTAGCTTAATTGGTGAGTCAATCATATCCCACCACCTCCTTCATTCTCCCACCTTGTCAATTTAGCTCCAAATTTGCATTGTTTCCAACTTTGGACATTATACTTAGCAAATATTTGACCCTTAGCACCATTTGAAAAAATTTCATGAACATGGCTAAGTGACTTAGGCCATTGTGATCCTTAGAAAAATATGGGGGTATTACAACTCCTCCCCTTCCAAGATTTCTTGTCCTAAAGAAATGTTAATCAACTCCACAAAAAATTGGATCTAACCAATGACTTCTCACCTCAGTATTTGTTGCTACTAAATATACTAGCATTGGAATTCAAAATCCCATGCCAAGCTCAAAGTGAATCCATCATGGTCATGCTACACCACTCTAATTATAACCATCTTCCCAAGGAATAGCTTTATGTCCTTTGTAACTTTTTGTTCAACCCCACTGCAATAACCAAAAATAATCCCTCGGTCCCAAATAAACCTGATGAATGCAAGGTTTTTATAACAATCACCCTTGCACTGCATAGTATCCACATAAGAAATATTGTGAATAATCCCAATCCAAAAAACAAAATAATATCATGGACATCCATCATAAGGTTTCCTAGCTAGAAAACCGAACCATAACTCACCATAGATGGACTCCTGGAAACAATGGTTGGATCTCTCTCCAATGCCAACAACCACACTGCTACACCAAGCAATTAGAATATCCCATTTCTTGTGTTCTACTCCTCCAAATGACACTACCACTAGTAGGATTCTGTCACTCCGAGATATGCCAGGATCCCAACACCATATTTGAATATCATTACTCCCAATGTTGAACAGATCCTCTATAATATTTTCTAGTAAGACATGAAGCTCCTCTCATGCCAACTGCACTCTAGTCCCATGGTTTACATCGCAACCACGTGTTCCACCCAATTTACTCAAGAGGAATTCCCATGCATTGCATTGCATGAGGGAATAAGCATCAAATAACACCCATGTATGCCTTAGTTTATCATAATACTACAAAAATAATTTATGTATATGTCAAACCAAATGGTATGACCAAACAATCAAGATCAAATATAGAATACATGGGTGTCTCCCTATGTGTCATCAAACAACTTGCTTGCACTACCCATTCAACATACTATGAGAGTAATAAGAACAAGGTCACTCCATATTTCCCATGTACCTTTCCACCCAATCAATGTATGGATGTGAAATGGAGGCATCGTATTGCATCCTTATGTGGCTTTGTTTCTTCTCATGAAACAACGCAATGTGAGATACATCAATTAATCCTCAACTAACACAAAAAATGTTTTATTGATTGGATTCTTCATCTATGCTATGCATCTATTCACTCAATCTATATATGCATAGATTTATTGGTTGCTTGGTCCCAATGGAATGAACTCAATATTATTCTCCATGGATAATTCTTTATGATCATATAGAGAAATCTCATGTTCTCCATGGAGCGAAACAAATGTATGAAAATAATCCTTCATGTCAATTCTCCCTTTAAGTTCTTGCAAATTTGAAAACTCTCATGGTCACCTCACTCATGAGGATCCTCCTAGTGTGAAAATATACATACACATATAATCACTAATGGTCCTGGGGAAGGAATGTGATCCTCCCAATGTCATATGAATTGCTTTACTTTTGTTTCCTTATCATCTGCAACTTTGAGAGAAACATATCTATCCATAAACAACTACAAGTAATCTTCTTTCATATTTTCCATATCTCTTTGATGATGCATACTTCAGAAGTAGAGACTCTCCCTTCAAATCCTCCTTATTTCTCCTCCCACTTAATCCTTCCAGTAATATTTTCAAGAAATTTATGCGCATCATCAATTTGGGTTATGACTTGCAGTATCCTATCTTTTGTGACTAAGAGTTGGATTTCTAAGACACTCGATGGATACTTAATATCACTATGTATTCTATCAAATTTGTGCTCATGCAACTCTTGTGAGTCATGCATACTCCCATTTATGAATGGCCCTTCCCATTATATTATTCTTTGGTACCAAAATTTTGAGTTTAAATAGTGGAAGACTCTACAATGCCAACCTTCTGATCAGAACTGGATGCCATCTTAAGATGATACAAATGAATGCAAAAATTATAATTATGACCATACCTCTATGTCACCTATGTCTTCTCATGTGGTGTAGTTATGAGGGAATTTACTTCCACCAAACTTTTAGGTTCGCTCTCAACTGGTGTGTGGTTACCCTTTGCTTCACTCTGAATTTCCAATGATGTTTAAAGGTATGATTCTTGTTCTTCCTTTTAAGTTTCCCCATAATATGCATCACCACTACCAATCCCATATTTAACCTCCCTATAAGTGATTTTGATATTAACAACAAAGAAATGATTTTAGAGATTGACAACAAAGAAGCTTGAGTGCCTAAAAGTGGACTAGCCTTCCACACTATCAATAACCTCTCATATTATTGCTTTATCTTGTTCCTCTATCTCCTTGGTATTATAATCAATGCAAATTTTATCATTCTTAATTGTGGCACATCCTTAATTTGGAAGAGTTATTCCCATGTTTTCTAATGGTTGCAATGTGGTATCTATTTGGTAGTGGAATGAATCCACATCATCAACTTCATCCATTTTAGCATTGAAAATTCTATGCTACCATTTAAATTGCAATGAATAGGGGATCCATTGATTTGATGTAAGGAAACACGATTGCTAAAAAAATCATATCTATTTCCATATGTTAGCATGATGTTCTATACTTTCAGTTTTAAGGTCTCAGTGCACTTACTAGAGGAGCCATATGATTCTTCTTGTGAGTGACTATTGCTATCCTCATGTTATGGTTTATTGGTCCCTTCATCTTGATTCCTCAAAGGATGATCACATATTCTATATTTCCTTCATTTTGTAGAACATTTGGATGCACCTTGAGCCAATAACATCTTTTTTGAAGAGCATGCCACATTCATATTCCATTTGTGTTCCACTTCTTTGCACACGTTTTCAACAACATGTGCTACCCTTCTTTGATGTGCACTACAAAAGGGGTCCATGTTTGGGAACATAATTTTGACCTACACATCATAGTATTCTTGGAAATAAAAGACTCTCCATATGTATTCTTTTAATGATTGATAGTTATATAACCGCTTAGAAGAATTGGTTTCCAATGGTTTTCCTCCAAAGAACATCTGAACATCAATAATGCTATCCATTGGTGAATCTAGTTTTATGTCTTCTTTGTATATAATGCTACATGAGAAATCATGATCTTCATGTGAAATATGAAAGCCTCCATATATATAAATGACTTCCTTAGGGAAGTACTCAATCAATTTCCAATCATAGTCATCAAACAAAGACATGAATGCAATTATTCCTCAACTAAAGGTTTACAATTCACAGGTGGAGAGGACCATCCTCTGATACAAATGTAATGTACCCAAACCCAGTTAAAGGCACACTAACTCAAAACTGACAAATTGGACTTACAGAGTATATAATTTACACCAAAACTAAGGGATTAGTTTCGATAGTATGCACATTTTAGAGTGCAACACACCTAGGGAGACTATTTGGGTAGGCCCAAATGACCGAAAGCATTTTCCCTAGAAATTACGTGGAAATTGTATGCTTCTGGTGCAACATTAGAAACTACTAGAAAATGGTAAGGATATATATCATATATTAAATACATACTTGTCCCATGAACTCGTGATAGAGGAAAATTGGAAAACAAACAACCTAGGCACATAATTCGATCTTTTGGAGGAAAATTATTCATGTTTCTAACTCACTCCAAAGAGAACCAAACCCTCATGGATTTCCATATAAACATATGTACATGGTCCTAACACATCCCTAATAACATCATTAACCATTAGATAGGGTTTCGTAACAACAAAGGACAATTAGATTGAGCATAACTTAGAGAATGTATTCAATTATTAGTTGTTTGCAACACATGAGGAACTTGCACTAACATTTGAATAATTTTAATGCAAGAGGCACACTTTATTATTATATATGCAGAAATGACATCATGTAAATTAAATTGTACGCATTGTAAGTATAAAAATATAGAATAAAAAGAGAATGGAAGGCATATAGAGTGCATAGGGAGAGACAGAAGAACTGGCTCAAAAATAGGAAATTCTCTAGATAGTTCTTTATCCTCCTAGAGGGAATTCAACTATAGAATTTCATAAAAACTTCTAAAGTGTGTCCACGAACTGATGCAAGTCAATAAAATCCAAATGGAAGCATTGGAACAACCACAACCTCACACAAGAGCACCACATATCACCGAACCCACACCAATTGAAAACTAGTCACTAGGAAAACGCCAGAAATTAGTTGCTACTATCACTCACTCCAACTTGAACTCAAACCATACATGTAATGGATGAATAAAATACTAAAAAATTACTATATATGATGCATTAATCTCTATCAAAGGGATTGGATATCTCTTTCCTCCTTGCCAACTTAAAATATCTCTAAATCCCTCAACTAGTTACTGGTTGTAAAGGGGTGCTTCTCCTAATGCTAGCAAGGGGAACATCACCAAAGCCATGAAAAGTGAAGAGCTATTCAAAATCACAAGGATAAAAAAATTAAAAAAAAGACCAAACTATTTTCCAATGAGGCTCTTATACTCCTTTTATAAACTTTTAATAACTTTTTCCTCCTCTAGAGCATTCTCTCTTAGAATTCAAGCCAATGGTGAGTTGGTTGATTCTTTGGTAAGTTACCGTGCATATGGACCCACTTGTCTCAACATTTGCACCTTCAATGGATAAAATTAGGACATGTATATTTCTCAATATTTCTGATTGCTTTCTTGACAGTTACTAATCCTTTTTCTTCCTTTTCCTTAGTCAATTATGGAAACTGGTGCCTTTCTTGCATTTCAGCTGCCTTCCTACTTTTTAGCTACTTTCCTTCTTTTTAACTTCTTTTTCCTGCTTTTGCACAGATTCCTTAGTCCCACTTTATCTTTTCCATCAAATAGTCCTAAGCACCTACAACTAGTCAATATTCTCTCATAAAATCATAAATAAAATACTGATAAATAATTATTTATGAGAGAATGGGTCCTTCACTTATTTCCCTAACGTTAATTAACCGAATATTATTTTTCCTTGTGAAAAAATTCGAATTGGATGTGCATACTTTCACATTGGGGAATATATTTCTTCATGTTTCCCACCCTTACCATTTGAATCGTAATTTCACCCACAACATCAATTCCTCTTTCACATTGGTTAGGATTTTCTACTTTCTAATTGGATTTCCCACTTGTAATCCTTTCCAACCTTAGGATTATTTTGATTAGTAATTTTGACCATATGGTTATTTACTTAATTAGTGAGTCAAACTTATCCCACCATCTCCTTCATGAACCTACGTTGTCTACTTAGCTCCAACTTTGCATTATTTCCAACTTCGGACGTTATACTTAACAAATATTTGACCCTTGGTGCCAATTTGACAAGCTTTCATGAACATATATAAGTGACTTAGGCCATTGTGGTCCTTATTAAAATTTGAGGATATTAAATATATGGTAGAGAAGAAATAGTTCAAATAGAATATGTGGTTCCAATACTTTACATTGTACATGCAACACACATGACAGATGAATATTTAGTTGCAGAATGACTTGTGGAACTTATGGAACTTGAAGAATCCCACTTCTTGGTTTACTATCATGAAAAAGTTGAAAAATAATAACAAAAGGAATGGAATCAAAGAAACATCAAGAAGAAACAATTTAAATAAGGCAACCAGTTTTTACTCTATGAAGACAAGTTCGTGAAAAATCCAATCAAGCTCTAGATGCATTGGTTGGGAGCTTTCATTGTTGCGGAGTTTAAAGATTTAGGATATGTTAAGAAAGTGAAACTAGATGGTATTCTCCATCCATGTTGAGTGAATGGAACATGCGTTAAGCCCTATGTTTTTGCTCAATGATTCTACAAGATGCCACTCCTCTAAAAGTGTGTTAGTTAGGAGTTAGGTTCTTCGTTCTTGTGATATTTAAATTTCTCAATTATAATCATTCATTTCATTCTAGTTGTTCGTTAGTTAGTTTTCATCATTGTGGTCAATGAGGGACCCACTAGTCTTATTTTTTCTGCTACCACTAACACATCGCATCATCCTAGATTGTATTTTCATTGTTAATTATCCATTCATGACTAAATAGTCATATTAATGTTTTCCTGTGTGGAACCATCATTTGATTATTGTACTTAATTATGTAATCATTTTGATCCTCTTCCACCTCATTTATGCAACACCATTGTCCACCCCACAATCATATCCATGTGACTGCATCTCTCAATAGTCCATCATTATCACCCCTTCACATGTTTTCTTCCAACAATTTGTATCCTAAAATGTTGTTCATAGATCATACCATACATGATAGGACTCATGAAAATGCAATAATCATGATTTACACCTATCACTCTCTCTCTAATGAATCATTACTCTATCCAATCTATGTACCGTGAAATACCACCTTGCAATCATTTCACATATTTATAGAGGAACACATCTTCCCACTAGTCCTCTATGCATGCATCTCATCCTGCAATCACCATGAAGATAACTCCCCTACCCATGACCATCTTTATCATATTATACAACACCCCTTTTCCTTCCATTCAAGTTTCTGATGTCCCCTGGTTTCCACCTTCTTGATCACTCTGAACCACAACAATCCCATTTCATGACAAAAGAATACCTCAATGAATAAAGTTGTGCAAGAGATATTGGCCTTTCCATGGACAAGGACATATATCTTAATCTTAGAAATTCGGTCTCTTACACACGTTGGTGTTCATGCAATGTATGTTTTTCTTATTCTATGTTTTTTTCATGGAAGGAGTCTAGTATCTTGTTGAAAGGGAGGCCGTTGGTTTTCAGACCATGATGACAGTTCCAAATCTTTTATCAAAGATGAATATTTTGAATACCAAGCAAAACTAGTCAACTTCACACCCTATAACACCAAATCCATGAGAGAAGAAACCTTTCTTGAAGAAATTACTCTTAGTTATAATATGTGGTGATTTTCATAGGCTTCCTTGATACAAAATCTAAATACCAATTTCGTTCACTACCAAATGTTTTAGAGAGATGTTGTTCAGTATCAAATTTGGCTCATTCATTTGAATATATTGCACCAGATGATGCACACACTTCAAGAATTCAACTAAGTTTATTCGATGGCGGGTCAACACTTGTGGTTATGGCCAATTGGATATTTCATTTTGGGAAAGGAACATAAGTGCAGAAGATATTGTGGGGTAAACAAGTGGGAGTTGTGGATCCCCTAACGGTCACAACAATTTTAGACCCACACCAATGCATATTTAAATAAGCATGAGGAAAGAGAAAGAGAGAGAGAAAGGAAGTAGTGAAAGAGATAAATATAGGGAGACAAAGAAGAGAGAAAAGAGAGAAGAAGAGGACTAGATCAAAACTGAGTCGTAGCAGAACAATAATGAATATACTCTTATGTATGTAGGTTTTGGGTAATGTAATACATATATGGTTGTCATGTCCTTTATGATATCACTATTTTTCATTCCGCAAATGATAATATAAGGTTGTAGAGCCATTTATCTGGAATGTAACAGAAGTTGTTGAAAATACAATTGAAAGAACCCCCCCCCCTAATTTGTCTATGTATGGTTAAGCTATATTTTGTTTGTTGTTTGATGGATATATCATATTTCAATTTCATGTATGCCTATTATGAATAATATATTTATGTTTTGGTAATGAAAATTGTTGTGGTAGGAAGAATATCAACTGTCAGAAGATTATCCTTGCAGATAACCCTATGTATCACACACAAGTCTTAGTTGTGCTTTAGGTGAGACCTTCTCCTTTAGAGGATTGAAAATGCATAAACACTAGACTACAATAGTACCCTTTTTGGACCTTGCGCAAGAACAAAATCTCTAAATTTTCACCAACATGACAACATAAAGGTCCATGATAAACAAAATATCAATAAATAATTGTTACAATTATTGGTAGAATGTTTCCATATCAATTGGGACTATAGGTTCAAAAAAAAATGTTTGTTTATTATAGACATGCATTCCAAATTATAGATCTCAAAGACACATTGAACATAAGAAAAGTCAAATATTTCAAACAAGTTACCTATTATTGTTAAGAACTACATTATTAGAAAAAAAATGTTCATCACGTTTTGATCCACCTAACTCCCCCATTTGCAACATTTTTTAAAGCTCATTGCCACAAGTTTTTTTCCTTGATATTAAAATTGAACCATTTTACAATAATTTATCATAAATTATACACACACACACACACATGATTGAGCTACTCATTTCCTCCATTATGAGATGTTTAACAATGTCTTTTAAAGAATTGTGTGTGTGTAAAAATAAAGATATAAATGTGTTTTTTTCACAAGAATGGGTAGATTTGCATTAATATAAAAATTCCTGGTTTAGCCAAGTAGTAGGAATTTACAAATTTTCAAAAATAGATTGTTGCTAGTAGGTATAACTTCCTATCCATTCAAGAATTTGATCCAAGTGAATATCACACTTTTTCCCACTACATTTTCTTACAAATTGTCTGCATAATAATGCACAAAAACAAGACATAATTATAATAACCTTGTGGAGTTAGCTTAATAGGAAAGCACCTCAAATGGGATATTGGGTCTCCTTATGGGAATTTATCTCATTTTTCCCAACTATATTTCATTTTTCATGTGATAGGAGGGGAAGGGAGATGATTTGTATTCAAATATTTAACAAAAGAAAGAGATACCAAATTTTCATGAGAGGGTTGTTCTTATTTTCTTCTTCTAAGCCGGTCATAACTCCCTCTGAGTCTTTCACCACTTCCTCTGAGTCATTCACTGCTTCCTCTGAGCCATTCACCACTTCCTCTAATTCATTTGTTGATTCCTCGTATTTTTCCTTTCCTTCCTCATTTTTTTCCTTTTTTGCTTCCATTGGAACACCTTTATCTAAGTCCACAAGGGGATTTGAATGTCCATTCATTTTCTTTAATTTGATCTCTTATTGCATTTCCTCTTCATTTCCCTTCTCCACTTATCCTAAATTTTTCAATACTTCAAATATATTATGGTTTATTTTGGGGGATTATTCTTACAATATTTTTGAGCATTATGATTCCTTGCACTGTGAGCTTCAATACCTATTTTGAACTTGCTTAAAATCAATGTTTTGTTTAGAAGGAGGAGGTCATTGTGCTTGGGATTTAAGATAGTTTTTATTAAAATTTCCATATATATGACATTGATTGCATTTGAGGGGAAGTTTCTTGTAATTGATGGTAAGTTTTCTCTATTTGCTTATATGATATCTTAAAACAAATTGTCACTAGAAGATCAATGAAAGAATAAAAATCACAAAAGCATAGGAACAAAAGAACACAAATATTTTCCTTGGGGAAACCACAAGGGAGAAAACCCTGCAAAATGTCCTCAGTATAGATCTCAACTAGAGTAGTGTAAAACCCATACAACTACTTCTAAATTATTTATGGAGCACTAGTTCTTCTCTCTCTTTCAAAATCGATTTAGTGAGTGAGTAAAAATTAATGGGAGTGCCTCCCCATTTATATTCTTCAGTTGAATTGACCTCTAACCTAATAGGCTCAACTTCTCTAACTAATTGGGCTGACTTGTCTAACTGGAAACCAAAAAGAACATTTATTGTATTGACACTTAGGTACTATTGACCTGAATTACATCCAAAGGTTTACATTGATTCTTTCAATGGCACTAGCAAGACCAAACTCATCTCCCAAAGGAGGAATACAATCAATACATCTGGAATATCTTCTGAAGTTACAATACTTTAACACTCCCTCTTAACTAGAAAGGTATTCAACCGTCGTAGTCACTGCTACTACTACAACTGTACAACTGATTGGTGAGACTCTATATGTCATAGGAAGTTTTCGAACATCATCATACATCTTCATCATTGATCTCAGCTAGATCATCTTCGGTAATATTAGTATGTGAATATTGAATCATATTTTGTACATGTTCAATCATATTCTATCATCTTCTGGATCATCTTCAGAATCATCATATGTCACATCAATATGTGAATAATGAATCATCTTCTGGATCATCTTCAATAACATAGTATGTGAATAGTGAATCATATTCTAGATCATATTCTATAGCATCAATATGTGAATACTGAATAATCGTCTGTCACGTCAATATGTGAATACTAAATCATCTATTATCGCATCTTCTGGATCATATTCTATAACATTAGTATGTGAATACTAAATCATCATCTGTCACATATTCTGGATCATCTTCTATAACATTAGTATGTGAATATTGAATCATCTCCCGCCACACCAATGTTTTCCAACATCAATGTGTAAATAGTGACCCATAACCTATAACATCATCATCTACAATAGATACTGAAAACGTCATCATCTGTATCATCAGTATGTAAATATTGAACCATCATCATCTGCACCATCAATATGTAAGTATTGAAACATCAACATCTACATCATTAGTATGGAATACTGAAACAACAACATCATTAGCATGTTATTGCTAAAAAAAAAATCATTTGTAATGCTAGATCATCATCTTCATCACCATCATAGAGATGCTGGAGCACCACATCACTATCAATATCAAGCATCATCAACAATCATCAGTATGAGAATACTGAATCTGTTATATCAGTATAGAGATATTAAAGGTTGTATCAATCATCTCATCGACAATCAACAAATATCAGTGTAACAACATTGATACTATCTCAACAATCATCAATACAAACATCTCAACAATCATCATTACAACAATATTGAATCACCATCTCAGCAATCATCCAAACATCTAAGCAATCATCAATATAACAATACTGAACCAAACATCTCGGCAATCATCAGTATAACAATACTTAACAAAACATATCAACAATCATCAGTATAACAATATTGAACCAAACATCTCAGCAAACATCTCAGCAAACATCAGTATAACAATACTGAACCAAAAATCCCAGCAAACATCAGTATAACAATACTGAACCAAACAAGTGATGCAAGAGCATCTTGCTCCCCATTCAAATTCGAACTTAAATGTTGGATCAGGCCTAGAAGGGGTATTCAATTCTGAATCGATGGTATTTGAACCATCACATTGTAAATAAACCTATGTTTTATTTGATTCTAGATAGATGGTGAGTCACCAAGAGGATGAGTCAGTCATTGGGTCAATTGTTGAGTCATTGTAATAAAGCCCTTGTCTGATGGTAGTGATTCATAGGATAGGTTAGAGGATTTGTTGTAATTAGGATTAGTAAGCAGAAGATTAGGGATTATTGAGTGGATTATGGATCTAAAATAGAATAGTTCATGAATCTTGTTGTATATATGTGTGTGTGTGTGTGTGTGTGTGTGTGTGTAATCCTACGAGGTATAGATAGAAGAGACAAAGATAGACATATAGGATAAGGAGAAGTAGCCATAACAAAGTAAATCTGGCTCAAGCAAGGCCATTTAAATGTGTATCAGGCCTAAGGAGATCAGAACACAGGTTCTGAAACAAATTTATATATACATTTTTAGCATGTGAACAAAAAATCCTATTTTGGCATAATCTTTGTGTGTGTAAATTCAATTCTTTCTAAGTGTGTGACTTCATGAATTGAATATTTGGTTAAATCCTGTGTCAATAATGATAAGCTTGCATGTGAATTCATGGTTTCTGAAAGTGAGTAAAATAGAGATCGATTGATCGATTCTCTGATCAATCGAAGGAATAATTTGATTATTAAGACTTCGTGAATGGATTTTATCTCGAATTAACCTTGTTGCAGGTTCGAGATCTACAGATCGATCACTGCAAGGATAGATAATAACTAAGGTTTAATTTTGCACAAGTTTAATGGTCGAGATCGTCGTAGGAACATATCTATGACTGAGGAAGAATTCCAAAAATAGGAGTTTCACCCAAGATACTCCTAAACCAATCAGCCAGATAACTTAAGATCGTATGGTGGAGATAGATCTTGGAGAAGATCAATGGTCATAATTAATTTCTACAGCAAAGGGATGTAGATCTGCAAAGTAAAATGAATTTCTACACCTGATCAGAGATCAACAGCCAAAAAACATTCTGCAAAATATCTAAAGGTTGAGGACAGATCCGCATCAGAATACCGATCGATGGTCAAGATCCACCCCGCAGTATATCAATGGTTTGGGAAGAGGATTACGAGAGCAGAAAGGTAGAAGTCCAGAATTTTGAGAACTTGGAAAGTTGACAAGTTGCATCCTGCAACCCGCAATGTTGCAAAAAAGGGTTGTTGCAGAAAATAAGTTGTGAGAAACGTTTTGCGAAACAACGTCAATTTAAAAAAATAAAATTTGTAAAGCTACATCCCGCATTCCGCATTGCGGAAAAGGTGAATGTGGAAAGCCCATTATGGAATAGAGTGTGCAGAAAGGGTGGTGCGGAAATAGAAAATTGTGGAAAGTTGGAACGTGAAACAGATAGTTGTGGAAACCTAAAAAAGGAAGGATTAGGGTTGAAGAAGCAGGTTTAACACAACAATTTGGTTGTTAAGAAGGGTTTAAAGTGCCTCCATGCTTTGAATTTCATGTGTTTGATCTCAAAGGTGGAAAAATTATGCCACCAAGGTGGGTTTGGCATCAGTTTGGTATCATAGTAGAACAAGGATTCGGTGTAAGAGGTAAATAAATTTCTGATTTCAACTCATTTTGAAGTTAAAGACTAACAATTGTATTGAGAGGGTTATTCAAGTGAGAGTATTCAAAATTGATTATAGACAGAGGATGTGTGGTTAAATTTGATGATTAGCCATAGGAGAATACATAAGAAATCCTTTGGAATGATATGATTTGATAGGTATAAGCATGGAGTTATGATGCATGGGAAGAGTATTGAGTCAAACTACACTTGAGAAATTGAAGAAAGAAAAGGTAAGGCATTTCTGCAAATTTTTATTGAATTTGAAGACTGATAGTTGTGAGGGTGTATGTTCATTCTTGTGCTAGGGATCATAGTAGATATTGGGGAGGAGGAGTATAGCCTCTGGAGTAGGAGAAATTGTAGACATTGGCTATAATCTAGAGACAATAAAGGAGAGTGCAGATGAAAAAGATCAAGAAGAATATCTTTTGAAGATAACAATGGAGATATTTTCAACCAACTATACAAGTGGAAAGTCTGAAGGTATGAACTGATTGATGTTTGTATTTAACTCTGGTTATATAGGAAATATTTGACAACAGCAAAGACCAAAGAATTTTTTGAAAAGAGGAAAGAGGAAGTAGTGGTAGAACCTGAGGAATCCAATAGAGGTTGGACAAAATAGTACTAGTACATGTTCTCAAAAAAAAAGAGGAGTGGACCTGTAGAAGCTAAGAAGATCAAAGCAGATACTCAAAAGATTCTAGTGAGAGGACCAGATATACCAAAAGGACAAGCTCAAGGAGAGCTATCTTGTTGAGGTATAGAAGACAAGTATGGAGACTTGCTGAAGGTGAAGTATTAGTTACAGTCCACAAGGGAACAAGATGAAGTTCACAAAGGAGGAGAAGGAGACAGGAACAATGACTACTGAAGGTCATTGCATGGGTTCAGAGAAAAACAAAAATAGAAGAAAGAAGAAAGAAAGACAAGAAGGATGTAGCAGAGAATTGCTAGAGTTAGAAAAAGACATTTTGTGCTTTGAGAAGCATATGCAAGCTGCTGAAGAAGAAAACCTGAGGTATGGTTAGGTCATGAAAAGGGAGGTAAGATGGAATTCACTACAGGTGAAGCTACAGCAAAATATGTTTACTAAATTGAAGAAATAATTCAAAGAAGTTGAATCTGAGATGGAGGTTTCATATTGTGAACCTGAACAGGTTCCTTTGCTTGGAGAGGATGATGAAGTAGAAAAAGAGAGACCAATTGAGAGTCTCATAAATTCTATAAAGAATACAGATAAACTTATGGAGGAAATGACTGTGAGGCTGAATGAGACCAAAAGGTATTATGTTTTTGAGACTGATGATTTGTTTGTGATTGCAGGTTTTGTTACAAATGATGGGTAGTCTTTTGAAACTGTCTTAAAATTCGATGAAGTCAAATAGGATGAACATAGTCTCTCAAATGAAGAAAGGTCTAAAGTATTGTAGCAAAAGGAACTCATTGATGAGTTCCTTGATGGAGGAACACAATCAATTGAAGATGATATGAATATGAAGGAAGAAAAAGAAATGTGCAAATACATTTCTACAAGGTAGGATCAAAATTGTGTTCTAGTGAAGGAGAGACGGTTGAAGAGTGTATACATCTTGTATATAAGACCATTGGAGAAATAGGTGATGGTGACATATTGATGTTGTGTTTGGACCAACACAACAGGGGGATTCCATAGGAAATATCAACAGGGACTTCAGAGTCTCATGTTTTTGAAACAGATTATTGGTGTATGACTGCAGGTATTGAAGAACACTTAAAATATGTGTCTATGCAAGTTGTGAAGCATAGGATGGATGCTTTGAGGAAAAAAGAAAAAATAAAAATTAGACTATTCACATAAGAATATGTTTACTGTTGTTTATAAGAACATAAAATCATCTTAGAAGAATATGGTGTAGAAGAGGGACTAGATGAAAGTCTCGTGAACTCTTGGGAGAGTTCAAATCAGCAAGAAAATATGCTGATAAGAAAGTCAATGGGAGATAAAAATTTCAATATTTTTGAAATTAATGAATTGTGTATATCTACAGGAATAACATGTGGTGAACCTTGTGAGGTTGTCCCATATTTAAAAGAAGAAGAAAGAGAGTATCCATGTATTCTTGACATGGACCAAAGCCAGAATTTTGTTTTGGGATTGAAGGACGAGATGACATGGTCTCATGGTGATAAACAAAAGAGAACACTTGCATATTTGGATAGTGGTGTTGCTGACAGAGAGGGGAACAAATATGCCATGACATGGGAAGAGAATATATTGTCTCAAATGGGTAATCAGTACCTAAAGGAATTTGTTGTTGCAGAGTTGGCTAATGGAGACAAAGAAAATTTTTCTAACCTCATAAATATGATGAAGAGATAGAAATGATGGAAGATTGGTTGATTAATTCAAGGATTGATAATGATGATTGCTTAATTTTTGATAGCAGCATTAGAAAAATACAAGGTCAAAACATTGGATTATCTTGTAATTTAGTGGATAGTAGTTGAGAGTCAAGAGGACAGCAACAATTTTTAGAGAAGAAGATGTAGGTGTACTAGTCAAAGGATAGATTGGACATGGATACTGAAGAACTAATGTTGTTGATGGTGAATATGTCTTAGAGAAGGCATGAAGAAAGAATGAATATTTACATCAGTAGACAAAATAGATAAGACAGTGGCATAGGACAGATGACAGAAAAATATTGCAAAAGCAAAGCTACTGGAGCATTACAACAGGAAATTTGGAAACCATGAGAACTGAAGATGACAAAGATAGGGCAACATGATGAGATGAATGATCAGTTACAAAACAAGGTTTGGGATCCAGGCATACTGAATATGGAAGGTTATGACCAAGAGGTCATATTTCTTTCTTCTTGGGGAGTCGGATGCAGGAGCATACTGCTCTACATTCTAATTCCAAGTTAAATGTTGGATCGGGCCTAGAAGGGGTCTTCAATTCTGAATTGATGGTATTTGAACCATCGCATTGTAAATAAACCTATGTTTTATTTGATTCTAGATAGATGGTCAGTCACCAAGAGGATGAGTGAGTCATTGGGTCAATTAATGAATCGTTGTAACAAAGCCCTCATCTAATGGTAGTGAGTCATATGATAGGTTAGAGGATTTGTTGTAATTAGGATTAGTTAGCAGAAGATTAGGGATTATTGAGTGGATTATGGATCTAAAATAGAATGGTTCATGAACCTTGTTGTATATATATACTATTTCAACATAATCTCTGTGTGTGTAAATTCAATTTTGTATGAGTGTGTGACTTCATGAATTGAATGTTTGGTTGAATCCTTTGTTAATAATGATAAGCTTGCATGTGAATTCAGGGTTTCTAAAAGTGAGTAAAACAGAGATCGATTGATCGATTCTCTGATCAATCGAAGGAAGAATTTGATTATTAAGACTTCGTGAATGGATTTTATCTCAAATTAACCTTGTTGCAGGTTCAGGATCTGCAGATCGATCACTGCAAGGATCAATAATAATTAAGGTTTAAATTTGTGTAGGTTTAATGGTTGAGATCATCGTAGGAACATATCTATAGCTGAGGAAGATTTCTGCAAATAGGAGTTGCACCCAAGCTACTACTAAACCAATCGGCCAGATAACTTAAGATCCTACGATGGAGATATATCTTGGAGAATATCAATGATCATAATTAAGTTCCATAGCAAAGGGACATAGATCCGTAAAGTAAAATGAAATTACACATTTGATCAAAGATCAATGACCAAAAAAATTTCTGCAAAAGATCTGATGGTTGAGGACAGATCCGCATCAGAATACGAATCAATGGTTAAGATCCACCCTACTATAAATCAACGTTTCGGCAAGAGGCTTTCCGTAGCAGAAAGGAGGAAGTCCAAAACTTTGAGAACTTGGA
Source organism: Pseudotsuga menziesii (assembly GCA_001517045.1). Lineage (NCBI taxonomy): Eukaryota > Viridiplantae > Streptophyta > Pinopsida > Pinales > Pinaceae > Pseudotsuga > Pseudotsuga menziesii. Next base: position 263,537 of record LPNX011089071.1, read on the forward strand.
AATTTGACAAGCCGCATCCCACAACCCATAGTGTTGTGAAAAAGGGTTGTTGTGGAAAAGGAGTTGTGGGAAACATCTTGTGGAACAATGTTAATTTAAAAAAATAAAAGTTGTAAATCCGCATCCCGCATTCCGCTTTATGGAAAAGGTGAATGCAGACAGCCCATTGCAGAAGAGAGTGTGTGAAAAGGGTGGTGTCAAAATAGAAAATTGTGGAAAGTTGGAAGGTGAAACAGATAGTTGTCAAAACCCAAAAATGGAAGGATTAGGGTTGTAGAAGAAGGTTTAACACAATAATTTGGCTATCAGGAAGGGCTTAAAGTCCCTCCAATTCTTTGAAGTTCATGTGTTTGATATCAGAGGTGGAAAAAGCATGCCACCAAGGTGGGGTTGGAATCAACAAACATCTCAACAATCAAGATTATAGAAATACTAGAAGAACCTTCTTGTCCTCTAAATATCTCAGAGCAACATCATAGTGAGTTCTATGGTGGATCCATCTAGGCATTTTTTCTAACTTACTAACCCTTTTGAGCCAACAAACCTAGTTATACATATGGAACTACCTCTGGACCAAAAATACTTGTAATGGCTTACACACCCACTTGGGTTAAAATGATCTATCCAAACGTACTAATCCCCCTAGGATCAGCATGCCTCCTCTGACTAACCCTTTTGGGCCAACAATCCTATCCAGACTTGATCTACTCTTTTGAGAGAGGTCCTCTTGAACTAAACCAAGCTTGTCTCGAAAGTATTCAAACTTTACATGAGCCAGAGGCTTAGTTAACACATATGCCACTTGTTTCTCTATAGGAACATACTTGAGCTTTACAGCTCCTTTCTAAACCATGTCCTGAATGAAATGATATCTAACTTCAATATGCTTTGACTTATCATGAAATACTGGGTTTTTTTTCATCTTAATACAAATCTGATTATCACAAAGGATATCAATAACATCTATCTATGCATCAAATAATCCTGTTAACATCTTTCGAAGCCATATTGATTCACTACAGGCTGAACATGTTGCAATGTATTCAGCATCCACCATGCTAAGTGCAATACTGGTATGCTTTCTAACGAACCATGAGAGCATTCCTGATCCCAAAATGAAATAACATTTCGAGGTGCTCTTTTGATCTTTAGCACTTCCTACCCAATCTGAGTATGTGAAACCATATAATCTAATCTCACCATTCAATGCATATCTGAGCCCATAATCTAAAGTTCCCTTTAGATACATCATCACATGTTTTTCTCCTATCAGGTGAATATGTTTGGGATTCACCATATATTGTCTTAGCATGTTTACAACAAAACATATTTATGGTCTTGTATTGGTTAAGTAAATCAGTGAACCAATAATATGTCTATACAATGTGGAATCTACAACTTCCGAAGTATCATCATTCAATAATTTCAATTTTTTTTTCATTGAAGTAGTCATAGCCATACAATCTATCATCCCAAATATTTTTAGGATTTCTACTGTATATTTTCCTAGTTTCAAGAAAATATCATCTGGATATTTCCATACTTCAAGACCTAGAAAGTAGTGCATCATTCCAAGGTATTTCATCTCAAATTTTGCAGCGAGCTTCTTCTTACATTCGTTGATGGTCTTATCTTACCCTATCAAGAATAAATCATCCACATATAGTAGTAGTATCATAATTCCATCATCTTCAATATTATAGTAGAGGTTAGAATATTCTTTACTCTTAGTAAATCCTAAACTCATCGGGAATCCGTCGATTCTTCCATACCATGCTCTACGTGCTTGTTTTATCCAATACAATTATTTCTTTAGTTTACATACCTAAGATTCCCAATCGTCAGTCTCGAAACCTTGTGGCTATTCGATATAAAATTCTACTTCTATCAATCCATTTAGAAATGTTGTCTTTACATCCATCTTGTGTAACTTCCACTACACGTTGGATGCCAAGGAAAGGACAATTCTAATTAAAGTGTACCTAGCTACTGGAGAAAAGGTCTCTTCATGGTCAATTCCTTCTTTCTGGGAGAACCCACGAACTATGAATATTGTATTGTACTTTTCTATACTACCATCTGTTGAGTGCTTTGTTTTGAAGATCCATTTCAAGGATACCACTAACTTGTCTTTTGGTCTTGGGACTATTTCCCATACATCATTCTTTATCATGGATTGGTATTCCTCAATCATTGCATCAACCCATTCCTTCTGCTTTGTTGCTTCTTCAAAACATGTTGGTTCTTTATCAACTAGTTCACTCATCAAAGCCATATAGATGGGGTATGAATTTGGCTTCTTCCTTTACATAATGGTTCCTTATGGGGCACCATGTATTTTTTTCTTCTTTGATTACTTCACAAGCCCAGGCAGGTTTTCTCTTTCAAGAAATCATTTCACTGGGTAATTGTTCTAGTAACTAAGGTTTTGACATATCATGATCCTCAGGAATTTGATCTTCTTCTTCGTTCCTAACTAGTTTAGGACTTTCTACAGCTTTGGGAGTTTCATTTTCTTCTTCATCTTCCTTATCTTTCTTTGACTTTCTAAAGGTTGTATCTTCGTCAAATGTGACATCCTGCTAAGTTCAATTTTACAATATCTTGGGTTATAGATCCAATAAGATTTTGATTTCTCACTATATACTATGAACAATCCCTTCTTTCTCAAAGGATCTAACTTTGATATTTTCTCCTTGGGAATTTGAATGTACACGAGATAACCAAATATATTTAGGTGACTTACTTCAGGATTTTTTTCAAAAAAAATTTCGTCTGGAGTTTTGTTCCCAAGGGAACTGTAGGAGATTATATTCTGTACATATAATTTTTTTCTAGCTTCTTCTTTCCACGAGTACATAGGTAGATCTTAATCATGTATCATAGATTTCACCACTTCCATGATAGATCTATTCTTTCTTTCCCCCACACCATTTTTTGGTGGATTATAGGGAATGGTGAGCTCCCTCTTGATCCCAGCTTCCTTACAGTAATCATTGAATTCATTTGATGTGAGCTGTCCTCCATTATCTAAACTCAATATGTTTATTTTCTTTTCAGAGAGGCTTTCTACCAGTGCCTTAAATTCCTTAAACCTTTCAAACATTTCATCCTTCTTTTCAATAATTATATCCAATTCTTGTGGGATTAGTCAGCAATAAAAGAAGCATAGTAAACATACCCGCTTAATGAAGTGGTTTGCATTGGCCCGCATATATATGAGTGGATAATATCTAAGATCCATTTTGTTTTACTGACACTTTTTGAATAAGGATTCTTAGTATTCTTTCCTTTTGCACATCCTTTTCACACTCCTTCATGTTCTATTTGAATTTTTGGTAGACTAGTCACAACCTTGCTTATAATTGGTAGAGCTTTGTAGTGAATATGAGCAATCCTTCTGTGCCATATATCACATGGGTTTATGGTATTGGTTTCTAGAGATGAATATGCATGTCCCTTCAATTTTTAGAGTCCTCCTTCTTCAAATCCAATTTCTACTGCATCATCTATGGTTTTTCCTTTTGTCCACATGAGGACTCTTCCATCTACAAAGGCAATTTTGAAGCCTCTCTTGTCTAAGGCTGAAATAGAAAGAATATTCTTCTTCAATCGTGGGACATGCAGTACATCTTCCATCTTCATGGACTTCCCAAATTAAAACTTATAGGATTCTTCTCCCATTCCTTTGATGGGATATTGGGAATCATCTCCAAGCATTACTTTGTGTGGATATTCCTTTCGTACAAGGCATGGGAGCAAGTCCTTGTAACCTTTCATGTGCTTGGAGGCACCACTTTCCACTAGCTAGGTGTCACTTCCTGGTGAGATCAATCCTGTTAGAGCAGAGATCAATACATATTCTTCACTGTAGTCTTCATCCTTCTTTTCTTCCTCTTCAACTTCTTGATCACTATCTTCAGCAGCATGAACTTGAAATCTTTTGTTGGGAAAAATATGCACTATTTAATTCAACACTTAATTGTCAACCCGAAAAGGGAGCTTGTGAGATGCAATCACTATATGTGCAGAATTGAAGGCTTGAACTAACCTAAGCTAACTAAATATCCAGATGTGCTAACATGCAACTATATGATTTTAATCTACATGCATAGCTATCATGAATTAAATGCAAGAATTTAATCTATCTATGAAATCAGGAAATTGACTAAGAACTTGAAAAGTAACTATAAATTCAAATCTAATATAATGTTATACTAATCTATTCTATAAAGGAAGGAAACTAATTAAAAACTGAGATTCAAACTAGTCTAATGTTACGCTAATCTATTCTATGAAATGCAATTGCAACGACTAATCTACGAAAGCGATCACTTGGTCCGAAAGCAATCTAATGTAATGAAAGTAAATTTAACTATTCAGAACGGGAAACAAATCAACTAAACTATTTCATGAATGCATGAACTATATGCTTATGCAGGGATGAGAATTAACCATATGGTTAACTATGAAAACAAATACTGAAATTAATTACGAAAGCAAATATGAAATTAATTACTATAAAATAGGAAATTATGCTATAAGTGAAAAGATGAACTAATCTATCTATTCTATGAGCGAAGCTACTCTATATTTTCAAAAGAGAAAACTAACCAACTATCCTACTCTAGCTATCGGACTTATGCAATCGTATAAAGCAAATTGAAACATTAATCTAAGGACAAAGTGTAAACAAATACTTTGCAAGGAATCATAAACTAATGTAAGCAAACTAGTTTAACAAATCTAATCTAATAAACAACTAATCTATGAACTTGAAAAGTAAACTTATCTTAAACTAAGCTATGAGAACTTTCAAAATGAAACTAATGCATCTAATATGAACAATCTAAAACAATCCCTATTCCTTAATGCTCAAAATCTATTGTGCAAAATTTATTAATTTATACAAGCATAAAACTAAATTAAAGTTAAGGATAAAAATAAAGGGAACTAAACTAAACTCAAAATAAAATAAATTAAAGTAATACAAATAAATAGAATTCATATTAAAAATAAAACTAAAATAAACAAAAAGAATTTCATAAACTAAACAGAATAGTGAAAATAAACTAAGTTAATTAAAATAACCTAAAACAAATTTATCATGAAATAGCACATTAAGCAATTCAATAACAAAATATAAATGAAAACATGAAAAATTCAAAATACAAAATACATATTAAATACAAAAGATAATATAGTTATATAAATTCTCACTTGCATAACATAAATTTAATTATAAAGAAACACTTTAACCTATATTAAAAAATAATTATAAACCAATTCAAATTACTTTATTAACATGATACAAAATTAACATATAAAAGAAGAAAACATTTATAGTCATTTATATTCTAAATTTCATTAAAACTGAAACAATAAGTCTTATGTATTAATGTAAAACTAAATATGAAATGCTAAAGATGGGTTCGAATCCCTACCAATCTACAAAACACAATAAAATGATGGAAAATTAACCTATACCCTAGCTAATTATTTCTACACAAAACATAATATTAGAAATTCTGGAAATGAATGAAAATTCTGTAAAATTCTATATAAATTTGAATTAAAGGCTGGAAGATAGACTGGACGAAGGTGCGAACAGAAGGATGAAAAGCAGTCTGCACAGAGGGACAAACAGAAGGCTGAAAAGACAGTTTGCATAGAGGGACAAATGGTTGGCCATATGGAAAATTGCATAAAAACTCAAAAAAATTACAGTTCATTAACAACAGAAATCATCTACATGAAAACTAAATATATGTACATAAAACACAAAACTACTTATCTGCAAAAACAAAAGATAAATGTTGAATATGTACAAATGAAACCTTCGGTTGTTGAGGGGCCCTTCTCAGCAATCAAAGGCTAGTCTACATCAATGAATTACTTCACAGAATACCGGAACATGCATACACAACTGAACATAGATTTTTATTAAATATGAGCAGAATTTTACAGACTTTTTACGCCTCGATGACTAGCTACCAGCTGCTAGTTCCCCATCTCTCAAGAAGAGGCTGGTATATATAGCGTATACAGGAGATGAGCAAGTCGACCCTTTAGTGTTCGAATACTATCTAAATTTAGCCAACCATAATGACTGTTTAATTAACAATCAGCCAACGCATAATCTGGTTCTTCCTTCGGCACGAACGTGGTCTTTACCAGCATGATCATGGCATGATGCTCCTCTTCTTGCATGGACAGATATCCCTCGTCGTGTTTGAGATGGCACGAGACTCCTTCTTTAGCATGCTGGTGAAGCGATGTTGAGTGCAGGCAGTGTACATGATGGTGAGTTTCTAGAACACAGGTTGTGCATCATTTAAATGCATGGGATGGTGACATGGTGTAAATCCTCCAAACGCGTGAACTGTTGTTGTGGTGGCGAGCAAGGAGATTGCAATATGCATACATAGCAGACCTTCTATAAGGGAGATCGTTCCCTTGTTCAAACGCATGGATAGCAAAATGGGTTACGAATTATTCCGACATTTAATGCCTGAGATTTTATTATTAACAGCGCGGAGTCTGTTTGACAAGCTAGACGAGCGAGCTAGATGATGAGCTTAATTCATGGTTGAATTCGATTGGTTGGGTGCTAGGTTGTTTTCTGTATTGATTGTTGGGTACTAAGTTCTTAAAATTTCCTGATATAATGGGTGTGCGAATCCTTCGCGGCCTACATATATTGTTTATGGCCTGCACAAAACACAAAATGATTAAATTAAAATCAAAACGTGTAATGGAATGCTCATTTAAATAAAAAGAAACATATGCAGATAAGAGTTTAATATTATTATGATGTATGAAATGGCCCTTTTATAATGGATGTCACATTTTTTAATTCCATAATCATTTCTTTGAAGCCATGTAAAATGAGTTTTATTTCATAAAGAACATATAAGTTGTTTTATTTATAAAAAGGTTAAACACTTTGTTCTAATACTAAATTCTTTTAATATTTTAATACTTTTATTTATTTTGATTTAATTTTAAATCAAAGTTTTTAATTTTAAATCAATGTTTAATGTTTAATTATTTTAATATTTTAATACTTTTATATTTTTATTTAATTTTAAATCAATTTTTAATATTAAGTTTTTAATATTTTAATCTCTTTATGTTTTTAATTTGTTTATGCAGAATCAATAGGACTAGCAAGAATCGAAAGAAAAATCTATCATGAAATCAAGACAAAGGCAAACCAACTCAAGGAACCAATAAGAAAGCATGTCATCAAAACCTAATGCGGAAGAAAGGGTTGAATGGAGTGCCAAAATGCACACTAAATGCAATAATACATCAAAAATGATGAAATAAGCTTCTTTTACATTTATAATTTATAATTGATGAAAGCATAGTAAAAGGTAGAAAAATTAAAGATAAATGTATTAGATTTCGATAAATATGCTGGGAAATTATTCTAAATAAAGCCATTATAAAAGACAATTTCGAGGCCCAACATATTTTCATATTTTTTTCTCTTTCTTCTTTCATGGGACAGTTGATAGCAATGTGTCCCAACTTGTGACATGTGAAGCATTCATAATTTAAGAAGTCTTTCTTGGACTTCTTAAACCCTTGAGTCTTATGAGGATGGTCATGACTCTTCCTTCTGTTATTTCCTTTGGTATGAGTTGTTAAGGCTTGATCCTCATTTGCATTTAGCTTTTCTTCTCTAGTTGTTATCTTTTCTTCTTTTTGGACACATTCTTCCCATAACTTCCGGAATTTGGTTAGTTTCCTTCTTGAATAGATTCCTTGGATAAAATCTTCCCAATCTCTCAGAATACCATTTAAGGTGGTCATCACAATTTATTCTTCTTCAACTGTATCACCAATGGCTTCTAACTGATCTTTGATTTGGTATACTCTTGAAAAGTAATACTGCATGGTCTCTGATTTTTGAGCTCTTACACTTTTGAGGTGATTCCTAAGGGTCATATTCTTGTTGATGTTTCTTCCTTCAAATAGACTAGACAGAGCATCAAACATTTCTTTTGGAGTTTCCCTTGAGGATACTTGAGGAATCAATTTATCCTTAATGGATTCAACTATGATTCCTTTGGCTATGATCATATCCTTCTTATGTTTGGACTTGACCTCATCTTCTTCTGGTTATATCACTTCCTCCTTTACAAACTTGTCTAGATCATTTTCTTGTAGGATGAGCATGATCCTATACTTCCATGCTCTGAATTTTTCAGCACCTTCAATATTTTCATCTAGCTTGGTAGTCTTTTTCATCTTTAATAGAATAAGAACTTCAAATGGAACAAGGAGGAATAATACTTACTTGAAGAAAACAACTTCTAGTTGACCTCTTTCTGGATGACTTAGATTTTGATTCAAAAACCCCGATTTCTCGGTTGGAAACCCCAGTAGGGTTAATAGGTGGAGAAGATGCACCTCCCTAAGGTAATGTAGAGGGATTTGTTCAGAGTAACAAACCCTATATGTGTAGTGTTTCCTTTCAAGGTGGCTCTGATACCATGTTAAGTTTTCTTGATTTGATTAGATGATATCTTAAAAGAAATTATCACTAGAATATCACTGAAAGAATAACAAGCACAAAAACATAACAACACAAGAATACAAATATTTTTCTCAGGGAAACCACAAGGGAGAAAACCCCCACAAAAATTCCTCAGTATAGATCTCAACCAGAGTAGTGTAAAAACCCATACAACTGCTTCTAACTTCTTTCCGGCACACTAGTTCTTCTCTCTCTTGCAAAACAGCTTGAGTGAGTGAGTACAAATGAAGGGGAGCGCCTCCCTATTTATATTCTTCAATTGAATTGAACTCTAACCTAACAGGGCCGACTTCTCTAATTGACTAGGACAAATTGTCTAACTTGAAACCCCAAATAACATTTATTATATTGACACTTGGGTACTATTGACCCGAATTACATCCTAAGGTTTACATTGATTCTTTCAATGACACTAACAAGACCAAACTCATCTCCCAAAGGAGTAATACAATCAATACATCTGGAATATATTCTGAAGTTACAATACTTTAACAATCTAGATATTAACAGCGAATTTACCCTTCTAAATTTATTTGTAATGTCACTAGAAGTCCCTTCTCCAAATAAACATCCACACATGTTCTATCACATGAGAAAATATTTTTTTTTTTTTTGCTCTTCTAATATATATTCCTATATTTTTCCCAATATCCTTAAGAGAACCACCATCCCAAAAAATTATGGGCAAGTAAGGAAATGTAACTCATATATGGTTTGTAGTTATCTCATCTTATTGATTATAATCTTAATTCCAATGTTTTAAATACACTCCCTTTGACCTCATGAAGTAATAAATGCATCGAAAAATTATATCTAATACGTCCTTATTCAAAGAAAGGAAAATAAAATATCTTCTTCCTTATGAAAAAAATAAATCTAAATTTGTATCTTGGGTTTCCAATGTTTTTTCTATCCACATTTCAACAACTCTAGGGATAGGACAAAGGTCTGTGAACTTCCCAATTAGAGATCTTTCCAATAGTAAAATGGATTTTCTTCTTGTATCCTTAGATGAAATATCTAGTTGATCAAGGACATCCCCTAGGAATCTAAAATATTCATTGATAAGGTTGGGGTGTTGTGGTCAGTTTGAGAGTGTTAAACAGGGACTTACATGAAACTATTTTTCATTTTTCCTCCTTTACCATTGGTCATAGGGAAGAAACTCCACCACAATTTTCCACTACTGTAATACCCTAGTTGCTAAGCCCCAGACTTATGATCTTTCATGTGACTTATTTTCTTTTACATTATGGACTTATGATATTTTATATGGATATGGAATTATGTTCCTTTGCAATATTAATGTGATTAAGGACTTATGATTATTGTTTGATAATGTGACTTTGTACTTTGGCACTATTACTAATATTAATGTTATTAATGACATCATTAATATCTTTGAATGTTGTTACTATTAATTAAATAAACAACTGGATTAGAAAAGGAAACTAAACGAGTATGGGGGGACATGGATTCCACAATTTGAGATGGAATTGGGACATCCCTAACACCTTATAACTTTTTTTTGGCTTAAGTTTGTCCATCCTAGTTCATATTTACACCTTGGTGCCCTTAATAATGTTGGTCACCAAAACCTTGTACAATGGACCCTATTTTTGATATTTATGGACTATGGAATTGATATTGCATATTTTGCACACCTTAGTGGGTCCCTCTTTCTGAGGGAGCCCTCCTTGGGAAGAGATTCCCTCGCATTTATGTGTTTTTGGTCATTTATGAAACCTTTTCCTATTTTTTAGGGGTTGTAAGCTATTTTCTATCTTCCACTCTTACGCTATCCATTGATGATCCTATTTTTGTTATTTCATGATATTTATGACCATATTGTATTCCTTATCTCACTTATTTCTCCATCCTTTATGTTGTGTATCCCCCCTTATGCATTAGTGTGCCTCCATGTGCTCTTCATGGTTCCACTCCTTGGTTTTTGGTAACTCCTCCCCATGGAGCAAATTCAAGAAAGGGAATCTCTTAAATAAACCACCACTACAATAATTCAAGTTAAATATACATGATTAATATTAAACCTTACCTCTCTCTAATTCAATTTAATCCCCTTGGGTTAGAGTTGGTCTCCTTGTACTATAAATCCATATTCCCTCTCCTTGTTGAAGTTAATCTTGAGCTTTGGACCACGTGACTTGTGCTATTTAACCATGTTGGGAATGTTGGTAGTATTGGGAGTGTATTGAGAATTAGAGTTAGTCTATTTGCATCCCTTTTCTTCCATTCTATCACTCTACTAGTCCAATTTCTCGCATAGGAATCCAAGAAATGGGAATGGCGAGCTAGGTCTTGTCCCATAGGAAATGGAGATGGACATGAAAATAGTATCAGGAAGCATTCTGGTTCTTGGAATAGGTGATTTAAACAGTTTCTAGAATAAGTGATCCTATATTTGTGTATCCATGGTATCAGTTTTTGGGTGACCTGTTCAAGAGAGAAATGATTGACTGTGTCTACGGCTAGGAGGAAAGTTGCCATGTTGTAGCCAGATGCTCATATCTTGAGATAAGTAATTCTCATATGATGTTATTTAAGTTTAACATATCATAATGATGATTATTTGTAATGGGGGATGAGTTTATTTATCTATATTCTTTATTATTGTATGCCATAATCTATTTGCAATAAGAATGAAATCAATAGGATTCAAACCCAAGATGTTATTCATTCTAAACTTCTTTCTCTCCTTCAAAATTTGTATTCGTGACTCTACATTATCTGGAAGGGAGAAACCATATTCTATGGTTATCCAATATATTCTCATTTCTGTGTTGTGTTACCTATTCCATTGTGTCCGAAATAACGTATCCAGTAAGGATCACCTTTCGTTTCATTAAAAAATCTTTCTGGGTGACCAAGATATGTTTGTTTTGGTCCATCGGTTTTCTTGGTGCCAAGTTGAGCACACCAACTGTTAGATTGGAAGTGTTTTAGTCATGGAGGTAGGCATCCATACAATCTAAATTGTATAAATTTAATCTAATTTAGATTGAATAATTTAATCTAAATTTAATATTGGTTGATAGCTAGAGGGAGGAATCCATACAATCTAAAATATACTAGTTAAAAATGGTTGTAGGGGACAACCATCTGGATGTGATTTCGTGGGATGTAATTGCAGCCAATGCTTTTTGTTTTTCTATAGTTTTGATGTGGATGAAAGTGACAACATACATATTTTTACTGATGTGTTATTTTATTACTTTTATCCTCACGAATAACACACACATTACAAAACAAAAAATTAACTTAGTTTGCCAAAAAAACTTATAACAACGATACTCTTTTTTTTTCTAACAATTGTGGTTTCGACGTTAATACAAATTTTAATGCGTAAATGGGTTTTGGGAACTTATTATTACTAAGAATGTTGAATAATATTCCTTAGTTACATTTGTTACAATTTTGACTATTTGTAATTAAATTATTAATTAAGTTTCACAACTTTAATTATAGTTCAAATGTCTAGAGTTAAAAGTTTTAATCATTTAAGTGAATGGTTAGTTAGCCTAAGAATAAATTATTTGTATCCGTTGTTCTTAAACTTAAATTAGTATTAATTTTAGCAAATTTTCCTTGTTTAAGGGTCAAGGACACTACAAAGTGGTATCAGAGATCAAGGTTTCAACACTGCGGTTGTTTGGCCTTCTGCAAAGTTACAAGCCACTATGTAAACATGCATTTTCATTACATAACTTGGATGCATGCACCTTAATATAGTTTCACATGTGAGTTAGTTAATTAAACAATTAGATTGGGATGACTATGGACTTAATGTTCAGCCATTAAGGATAAATCTTGGAAGGATTTCTATCCCCCTTGTCTAGTTAGGTAGATTTAACTTAGAGAAGTTGGTTAGTTACTTTATAAACAAGAAGAAAAGTAGTTTTAATGATAACTAACTTATACCAATGTGTAGTTTACTAACAAAATGTCGATAATGAACAAATTGGAGTTCCGAGTGATTGCTTGAGCAAGTAATGTGACCACTAAACTAATATTTTAACAAAACCTGTGAAGCCTAAAGATTCAACAAGTACAAGTTCAATAGTAGGAATTCGGATATTGGAGATGGATTTTGAGAAAGGACAAAGACCATATAGTCCCGAAGAGGAGCTTGTTGAGGGAAGAAGGAAAATTATACATAAGAGGATAAGTCACACTGCTAATATTGGAGGATTCAGTGAGGAAGTGTAGAGAGGATAATGAAAGCATAATACATATCCAGGAGAATATTATGAATGATCTAAAATCATTGAAGACCATCCAAAGATTTGCTGAAAAGAGTCATAAAAAAGGTTATGTGAGTTCTAGATCATCTTCAAGGAGACCTTATCACTTAGAGATAAATTAGGGGTATGCATTAAGCAATAAAAAGAGTATCCCTGGAATATCTTTAGTGAGATACAAGAAGAGGAGGTATGCTCGAGATGAACTAGTAGGAGAGCTTAGAAGAATAAAGCCCCCAACTTTTGATGGAGAAGTAAAGCAAGGAGAAGATGTTGAAGCATGGTTTTTGGGACTCAGTAAGTTCTTCCATTTACACTAATACACACCTGATATGGAAGCATGATTATCCATATACCATTTGTAAAGAAAGGCATCTATCTGGTGGGATCATCGAGTTAAGCTAAAAGTCATCGATGAAGATAGAATATCTTGGAAGAAATTTAAGAAGTAGTTCCAAAAGGAATATCTATCTGATCATTACTATAAAAAAATATGGAATATTTCTTTGAGCTTAAGTTGGGAAGTATGACTATGGATTCTTGTGAGAAGAAGTTTTTGGAAATTTTGCAGTATGCAGACTTCATCAAAGATGAGAAGGTAAATAATCAAAGGTTCCTAAGTGGTATTCTTGAATCTTATAGAGATAAAATCTAGTATGAATGACCAAGGAACCTTAAGGATGCCATCTGGAAAGAAAACCAATTATATGAACAGAATAAGAGAAAGGCCCCATATCAAAATAATTGGAAGGATATGAAGAAAAACAAACCAGAGAAGAGAAATAAAGGTTTTCGGCCTTTAAAATTTAGAAATGGTAATTCTTATCAACAAGGACAACTAAGGGAAGAGCCTTCAGGCAAAACACCACCTGTGTAATTTTGGATATGCAAGGAAAATCACTTTTCTATCCAATTCCTGCGTAAGAAGAATAACCTTCACAACATTTAATAGGATTCAATTGTTGGATATTTAGGTGTAAGTGTTTAAAGGATCTATGCCGCCTTGGATGGGAGGCGAGTCGACCACCAATCCGAAATGATTGAGGTAGAACGTAAGATTGATAATAAAACCATAAATATTTTAATTGATTCTAGAGCTAGTAATAGTTACATTGCACCTAATATAGTTGAGAAATACATTTGAATAAAAGTAAACTTGAAACAACAAGTCTAGTATAGTTAGTTACGGGAGCCAAGGTGAAGACCATGGAATTTGTAAATATTTGTCCTTTATAAATGAATGGATTGAAAACCTTCGAAGACTTAAATATCATACCCTTTGGGTCATGTGATTTATTTATTAGCATGGATTGGTTGGATGCAGACCATGCCATGCTAGATTTTCATAATAAAAATTATACTTGTTTGGATGAAGACAGAAACTAAGTGACAATCGAAGGTATATTTATACCCATATCCCTAAGGAAAGTATCGACTCTACAATTGGATAAATGTCTCAAAAAGAGGTGCAAATTATATGCAATTCATGTGGAAGAGTCAAAAGAAGGAAAAGATCCAGAACTACAGGATTATCCAATACTAAAAGAGTTTGCAGATATATTTTAAGAAGCACCAGGAATGCCTTCTAAGAGGGAAATTGATTTTTCTATCGACTTGGTTACATGAAATATCTTCATCTAAAGCACCGTATAGAATGAGTAATCCATATTTAAAGAAATTACAGATGAAGTTAAAGGAGATACTAAAAAAAGGTTACATAAGACCCATTGTTTCACCTTGGGGAGCCCCTATGTTGTTTGTGAAGAAGAAGGATGGAACTCTAAGACTTTGCATAGATTATAGGAAGTTGAACAAAGCAAAGGTTAAAAACAAGTACCCATTACAATGGATTAATGACTTGTTTGATCAGTTGAGAGGAGCCAAATTGTTATCAAATATAGATTCGAGGTCAGGATACCACCAAATTAGAATTAAGAATGAATATATCTACAAAAAAACATTTAGAACAAGGTATGGACATTATGAGTTCATGGTGGTACCTTTCTGTTTAACAAATTCACCATCAATATTCATGTGTTTAATGAATGGAGTCTTTAGAAAATACTTAGATAAATTTGTGATTGTATTCTTGGATGACATCCTTTTCTATTCCAAGAAAGAACAAGAACATGGAGAACATTTAAGTTTACTAATGAAAGTTCTTAGAGAACATCAATTATATTCCAAATTAAGAAAGTGTTCTTTCTACCAAGGAAGAATCCACTACCTAGGGCATATAATATCTGAAGAAGGTGTTTCAGTAGATCCTAAAAAGATATGAGCCATTATGGAATGACCAACACCTAATAATGTATCAGAAGTGATATCTTTCATGGGATTAACTTGGTACTACCGAAGGTTCATCAAAGGATTATTGAAGCTAGCTCATCCTATCACATATTTGGAGAAGAAGGATGTAAAGTTTGAATGGGATCCTAAGTGTGAAGATATTTTTCAAAGGCTTAAGGAAATGCTTACTAATGAACCCATTCTAAAGATTGCAGATCCTAAAGGAAACTTTGTTGTGTTCATAGATGCATTTAAACAAGGAATTGTTGGAGTATTGATGCGGGATGGACATGTGATCAGTTATGAATTATCTAGAAAGTTGAAGGAACATGAGAATAACTATGCCACCCATTGTGATTATCATCCATGATTTGAAGATGTGGAAACATTAACTAATGGGTAAAAATTCTGATTTGAGAACTAATCGTGACAGGCTAAAATACTTGTTTGAGCATCCTAATTTGAATGTAAGATAGAGGAGGTGGATGGAGTTATTATGTAAATATGAATTTGATATCAAGCATATCAAAGGTAAGGAAATTAAAGTAGTTGATGCACTTAATAGGAAGATACATGTGATGCATGTATCAGCTATCAGCACTAGAACATCATATTTAAATGATAAGATCATTGAATCCAATTTTACAGATGAAATTTATCAGCAGGTGAAAGAAAGATTGCAACAACAGAAAATTCCACAGAAATTTGATAAGTATAAGTTTTGTTGGGTAAAATTATTATTATTTAATTTACCTTAATTTAATTATCGACCGGACTACGTATACTTCGAGTTGCTACACCATATGTGCGGGCAAAGTAGTTTCAATGCTCATGATTAAAGTAATTTTAGTCTACTCACAGACAAGAAACAAAATGTAGTTGATGGAGCTACTACTTTATCCAATAATCAATGTCAAGAGTTATTAGGTCTGACCTAAGACAAGAGAATCAACTTGCTAATCCCTATCTTACAATCTACAATACTGTCAAATCAAATGTAATCTACAGCAACCTTAAGCTACGCTAGCTATCGATTTATTCTTCAAAGCAAGCAACCAAGCGAATAAGTAATTTATTAAAGGAAAACCCTAGTTCGAAACTTGTCTACAAAATGAATATGCTGGATCAACCCTAATGATATTATACCTATTTAACATTACATCTAAAACTGCACTCATCAACCTTAAAGAATCTTATGGTGTCCCTTCGTAACCCTAAATTATTCACAAACAGTTAATAAAATGAAATCTGACTTTCTGCTAATGTCAAATACACTATTCATATGTTCTATGCTCACAACAATGTATTGAAACTATTCAGAAAATACACACTCACTCTCATTTGCATGTCCTACGAGACTAACATTCAAACCCTAATAAACAATGCTGTCACCTATTAATGACTATGATTCTTTTCCTCAATTTCATTCAATACCATGAAGTAAACAAAAGCAGGATTCCAATCCCTCTATAGCCAATCCAAAATGCTATCTGGAAAACCTTAGATACACTGCAAACTAAAATCTTTAAACCCTCTGTGGATCCAATAGGTACTGCAAGTTCTTTCACACCTTTAAAAGCAATACAATCCAATCCCTTCAAACACTCCACAATTTTATAAACTCTATAACCCTAAACAGATTCTTAAACAAGGATTGTAACCATCAAATAATTAGTATCACGTTGGAAGTAAGAATTCAAATCCACTCTGCTAAATTGATTCTATAGGCCAACTAAATACCATCAGACTCATCACACATACGATATCGACTAGTCTTCTGCAAGCATAAATCTCATTCCAAATCACAAGTAAATGAAACCATTAACATACCATCATAAAAACAGTGTCAAAATATGCAATATCACTCTACTTACAGCAGTAAAAGCAACACTTATACACAGATGATAGGGGTTGAAGGTGGGCCCTGCCTTCAACGCCTACAAGTCTAATATCAAAGCCTTAAGAAGATAAACGCTTGATCAATTAATAAAACAGAGTTTACATTGTCTTCTCTATGTGTCTCCCTACGTAGGGTTTCAAAGTTACATTTTATACTTGAAATAAAAAATAAAATCGACCTTGGAGCAAGGATCGACCCCATCCTAACAACTCTACACCTATCTCGGCATACATGAACCAAAAGATTGGATTTAAATCCCCTGAAATCCATATACTGCTAAAGATGGAGGGCAACAACTCCTTGAGAAAAGGATGGCCACAAAACAGCACCTGGCTAATCTTCACATGCATCTAAAGAGAGGTTCGAAACCAAGCGAGACATCTCCTCTGTGGATAGAATCCCCCAAATCTCTGGTTCAGTCAACATATATCTTTTGAGCACCGGGACAAGCGTTGGGTCAAATAACCAAAAGACCCCTGCATGAAAATACTTATCAACTGACCAATTATTAAATAAAAACTAAAGGTTTCATTATATAAATAAAAACAAAGCAAAATAACAAATAAACAATGAAAAATATTAAAAAGTCACCTACCAAAGCACCTTGTAATGTTGATCTTCAAAAGGCATAACCAAGCACAAAACATCACTAAATAAAGTTGATTATTACTTGGTTTCATGGAACTTGGAACTAGAAAATATAGTGCTAAATAGTCAAAATAGGAGGCCATCAAGTTTGAAGAAAATGGATCCTCATGCATGAAGATAGAGTTTATGTACCTAATGATGGAGTTATAAGGAATATGGTTCTAAAGGAAATGAACGATGTTCCTTATGTTGGATATTCAAGTTATCAGAAAACAATAGAAACAGTAAGGAAACAATACTATTGGCTAGGGATGAAGAATGATGTTATAGAATATATAGCTACGTGCTTGGAATGTCGAAAATTTAATGTTGAGCATTGACATCCAGTGGGATTGTTGCATCCCTTACCAATACAAGAATGGAAATGAGACATAGTGATGATGAATTTTGTTCGATATTTTATCCCTTTGACCCAGGTTTAGTCCCTTCTTCTTAGCGCAACAAATCCCAAGATATCAACTTGACAGAGCAAGGCTCGGTCGACAGCACCTGCGGTGGAGATGCAGTCTAACCCAAGATATCTTCCTTTTATGGGTAATTGCCAGAACCAGGTTTCCACAATTAGGTGGGGGATTTTATGTCCCTTGAATATTTTCCAAGGTGCTCGACAAAGGCTGATGGGTGGGGTTTTGACACTTATTCTACACAACCGAGCTGTGACATTATTCCTCTTTGTGCAAGTATTATATTAACAACCCAATGCAGCTTAAGTACATTCACACATTCACAATATCAGTGTAACAAATATAAAGATACTCTTTATATGAAAATACATAAACATTCACTCACAAGAAAATGTATACATGTGTCTTAAACATATTCATCATTCATACATTCGATACAGTAGTTAACGTGGAAACTCATCCAAGAAAAAATCACAAAAGTGCTCTTCATCTAGCATGAGAAATATATGCACCTTCTGTATGCACACTAAGCTGCAGACTCTATTCTAGATCTTATTCTTTATCTACACAATCTCTTTCTTCCTCTCCTGCTCTCTGATCTTCTCTTCAATTTCCTCCCTACTTGACTCTACTAACAATCTGCACAACCTGGATCGACTAACATTCTCCTAGACTCCTGCGCACTCAGTTGTAGATACTTGATTTCATGCACTTAGAAAACTAACAGACAACAATAGCACAAGAGCGAATAACCACGGAGAAGATAACAATGGAGAGGCTAAACCACATACAGTGAATCTCAGAAGAGTCTAACAATAGAGAATCCAACTCTTGAGAAGATAACTGTTTGATGGATTTGGTATAAGTCTAAACATGAGTAAACCATACCACCTTTAGACAAATGGACAAAAAGAAAGAGTTAACCAAGTGATTAAAGATATGTTAAGGATGTATGTGATTGATCAACCACGTAAGTGGGAAGATTATTTGCACTTGGTGTAATTTTCTTATAATAATGGATATAATTCATCTTTTAACATGAGTCCTTTCGAGGCCATGCATGTAAGGAAGTGCAATACTCCCATCAACTGTGATAACCCAAAATACAGAGTCATTGTTGGACCAGAATTATTAAAGGATATGGAGGATAAGATGGTTAAGATAAAGAAGAATATAAAGGTATATCAAGACAAGCATAAAAGATATGCAAATCAGAATAGGACCGCTATACAATTTCAAGTTGGAGATAATCTGTTTTTGAAAGTTAGACCCAAGAAGAGTTCCTTAAACTTGGGAAATTGCTCTAAGCTAGGTGCCATATACTGTGGACCTTTTTAGTTCTTAGATAAGATAAGACCTATTTCTTTTGAGATGGCTCTACCAACTTGCATTAGAGTAAATAATGGGTTTCATGTGTCTCTACTGAAAAGGTATATACATGATGCTAACCATGCAATTGATTGGAATGTGATCCAGATAATTAAAGTGATTTTATTTTCTTTATATATATATATATATGAACATGGTACTAACCATGTGATTGAAATAATTATGATCGAGGTGGAAATGAAAATGGATTTTCCAATACAACGTGTTTCCATTTCAGGCAGTAAGGTCAAGCTGCTTCAGAATCATGAAATCAAGCAGGTAAAGGTCCAATGGACCCAGTACAGTCCCGAGGATGTGACTTGGGATATGGAGGATTCCATGAGGGAAGCATACCCTCATTTATTCTGAAATTTTATGGAATGTATGTAATATGCATCGAGGATGATGCATTGCTTAAGGGGGGAGGATGTAATACCCCAGTTGTTAAGCTTCAAACTTATGATCTTTCATTTGACTTATGTTCTTTTGCATTATGGACTTATGATATTTTATATGGATGTGGAGTTATGTTCCTTTTCATGATTAATGTGATTAAGGTCTTATGAGCATTGTTTGATAACGCGACTTTGTCACTATTATCGATATTAATGTTATTAATGACATCATTGTTATCTTTAAATGTTGTTACTATTTATTAAATAAACAAATCGCTCAAAAAGGGAAACTAAAATAGTATGGGGGACCATGGATTACACAAAGTGAGGGGGAATAAGGACATTCGTAGCACCTTATAACTTGTTCTTGGCTTAAGTTTGTCCATCATAATTTGTATTTACACATTGGAGACATTAATAATGTTGGTCACCCAAAACTTGTACAACATAACCTATTCTTGATATGTATGGACTAAGGAGTTAACATTACATATTTTTCACACCTTAGTTGGCCCCTCTTTCCTAGGGATCCCTCCTTAGGAAGAGATTCCATCATATTTATGTGTTTTTGGTCATTTATGAACCATTATGATAGATTTTAGGGGATACAAGTTATTTTCTAGCATCCACTCTTACACTTTTCATTTATGATCCTATTTTTGTTCTTCCAAGATATTTATGACCCTATTGGATGCCATATCTCACCTATTTCAACCTACTTTGTACCTCCATGTTCTCTTCATGGCTCCACTCCTTGGTTTTTGGTAACTCCTCATGGTGCTAATTCGGGAAAGGGAATCTTCTAACTAAGCTGCCACTCCCCTAATTCAAGTTAAATATCCATGATTAATATTAAACCGTACTTCTCTCTAATTTGAGTTAATCCCCTTGGGTTAGAGTTGGCCTCCTTGTACTATAAATTCATATGCCCTCTCCTTTTTGAAGCTAATATTGAGCTTTGGACCATGTGACTTGTGTTGCCTAACCATGTTGGGAATGTTGGTAGTATGGGAATATATTGAGACTTAGAGTTAGTCTAGTTGTTTCCATTTTCTTCCATTCTATCACTCTACTAGTCCACATTCTTGCATAGGAATCTAGGAAATGGGAATGGTGAGCTAGGTCGTGTCCCATAGGTAGTGGAGATAGACATGAAAGTAGTAATGGGAAGCATTGTGGTTCTCGGAAGAGGTGGTTCCGAGAGTTTCCAAAATAAGTGATCCTATACCTGTGGATCCATGGTCTCAGCTCAGGGGTGATATTTTCAAGCAAGGAAGGCTTGACAGTGTCTACGATTGGAAAGTAGTTTTCCCTTCTAGTTTCCCATATCTTCAAATAAGTATTTGTTGCTCGGAATATTTCACCTCCTGCAGATAGCAAGGTGTTCTGCTAGTCTGAATGGTTCAGATCTAGAACAAATAGATCACAGAGGTTGATAACTCTCCATAGACACTGTAGATATCTGGAATGTAAGGCTTTGATACTTCACCTATGTACCTGCAAAAGAGTTCAACACGAAACAGATCAAAGCAACCAGAATATGATCTACTAATCTATGCTAGTGACTAAGAAATATAGCAATATATATCTGAAATTAAACATCAACAATATATATGGGACAGAAAATCAGCTTGCATTAGAAATATGAAGAATTTTACAACCAAGCCTTAGTGTTGACATGCATATCCATGAAACTAGCTCTTCATCCCCAAAAGCTCTGACTCTAGCTCTCTATGCTCTCTACAAATGGTCTTGGGCCAAGAATGAGTCCAACAGCATAACAATACCTTCAATGTTCCCCCCTCAACCATGGCTATGAGCTTATATTTATAGGGCTAGATGGATAGAGATGGTTGAGAAATGAGTGGGTGAGGTGGCCTCTAAGATCCTAGGATGAGGTATCTCGAGCTCAACTAACCCACAACATTAGGGATAAGAGATATCTCAAGGCTTATCATCTAGAAGTTTCGAGAAGCTTCTCTTTTTCCCTTTTTACCCAGGGTACCGAGCTTCTCCTTCTATGACAGAGCGGTTCTGGTAATAACCGCCTATGGACCAAGGGTGACAGGCGGTGGCACCGCTTTTGGACAACTGATGAAAAGCAGTGCGAAGAGGGGTACCGCTCCTGGATAAAGGGGCATGAGCGGTGTTGGGAATTTGTATGATAGACTGATAAAAAACCATTTAATCTTCACTCCAGAAGCTGGGATTCAAGGCAAGTAGGTATGTCAAAGGTCTTATCACATGATGGTGACAGGATGTCCCCCAAAGCATGATTCTTATACTGATATGATAAATGAGAGCTTTGAGAACAAGGCATTGCCAGGAGATGAAAATGTTGGCTCAATCAGAGCATGCAGTCAAGTAGGCATCTGTAGTACATCAATATGTTGACTCATAGACGCAAGTAACCAAACTCATAGCTGCAGACCAGTACAAGGCAGATCCATGAGTGGAATAAATAAGCATGGCTACTAGAATACAGTGTAGATCCATGTGATAGAGGACTCAAACTTGGACATAGCTACCAAACATACAACGTAGATCTATGTCATACAGACACAAATTTGAGCATACCCATGACCATACAAATGTGAATCCATGCTAGATATACAAAACTCCATCGCAACCTGGGGAAAAAGTAATGAGCATTTTTTAAACAAATGCCTAGGGTCTTCATCTCGTCTTCCACAAAGTACAATTCTATCCATGTGACTACAATGATCTGAAGTCGAACATGGTAGAAACCGCTTGATTACCAGCCAGTGATGTGAACCATTAACAAGTGCGAGGGAGATCACCATTAATGTCAATGATTCCCAAGGTACTATAGTACAATCTACTGAGTGCGAATAGATGTCCTGATGTCGAACACCCAGCCGATTCTATCGATCAAAGGTCAATGATGTGAACCTATGTCAAGAGCAAGAGAATTTGTCATTAAGGCATACAGATCTCAAGGTACTAAATACTTTTTCTAAGACTATTTCTTGGATGATGAGCTGATGTCGACAGGAATAGTCTCGTCGAAGGAGGGCCATGATGAGTCCCACATCGACGACATGAAACTAAGAACATAGTTCTGGAATGATGTGAACATAGTAACCATATGATTGACTCAAAGATACTGACACAAAGGCTATGTATACTACAGAGGTAAGACTTCTTCATATTCTCATTGAACATCGGGTGGCACAACAAAATGACTTGGCAGCATGACTAAACAGGACAGATACATAATGCAACAGTGGACAATGCATTCTTTTGAAAGACTCAAAGGATTGACATGACTCATGAAAGTGGATCGTCACAGAGATCAGTTGAATACCCAATAGACTGACATGATTGTACAGACAAGTGCCATGTTCAAATGTAATGACAAACAACTGCCATTATTTGAAAAATGATTCCCTTTCCCATTTTCCCCATCATGATTGATGAGTGCCTCTTTTCAGTTTTATGAGTTCAAAGAGGGTAACAAACACTCGATATAGCTTGTCAGAAGACAAGTCTAGTCTCATATGTTTTCCAAACCTAAGAGAGGATGGGTTCTTTCCCAAAACGGGCCTCTGAATGTTTAATTTAACGAGTCCACTGAAAGAAAACTCAGTATCATTCATGTTTAGAGAGTCTGAATGAATACGGAAGGAGACTCCATGGGGGTCCCTTTTCGTATGATTTAGTCTCTAAGGCCCGAAAAAGTATAAAATCATACCTTAGAGAACTCTTCCAGCCATGATTGGCTGGAGCGTTCCTTTCTCGTAAGTAGTATTGTCCGAACCGAGAAAGATATAACCTATCGTCGGATAGATGACTCTTCAAACACTTTAATGAGCATGAAGAAGACAAGATCGCTCGACAATCTTTTCATATTTAGGGAGTTTGAAAAGGGTTTAAAGAGAACTCCATGAGGTTTCTATACACAATATCACTTTTTACGAGCCTGGAAAGATTCGGAAATGGACTCGACTATATTTTCATGTTTAAGGAGTCTGAAAGAAGATGTGAAAAGAAGACTCCATGACATTTCTTTACACAATGTCATATTTTACGAGCCTGGAAAGAAACATGAACTAGACTCGGAACTTTGATACTAGATTTTAACGAGTGTGACAAGGTGTCGTAATAAATGCTCAATGACCTTTTCCATTTTGTGAAAGTACGAAAAATCCATAAACAAACTTTCCAAAGCTTTCACTAAAGTCAACCTACAAACGACTCATAAACAAGTGTTAAATGCATCCAAAATCAACATCACGGGATTATGACAAATATATTTTGACCAAAACATGATGTAATGTCAAAACTATACTAAGTCAGACCCAAAAAATGTCTATATAAGGCAAGTAAATAGTAAAAAATCAAACATTTCACTATTTACCTTTAGCATAGAGCACTTGAAGCATTTTTTAGCCAGATCTTCCACAGCTGACACCGGGAGTTCCCATCGTCCGTTTTCAGTTTCGTCAGTTGCAGGTAATAGCTAAGACCTTTTTCTTTCATTTCATAGCTTTTATTTTGGGATTTGGTGGGGTTTTAGGCCTATTTTGCAAGCCCTAAAACCCTATTTGCGGGCACCGTGGCTACCCCTTGCGGGATAGGCAGTACCACCCGAGAATCGTGCCAAGAACAAGGTGGATAGGCGATGCCACCACCTGTCTCCAATGGGGCACAGGTGGTACCGGCCATGGAGAAATTAAACCAATTATATATGCAAAATTTACCCATTCTTTTGATTTATGGTGACTCAAGGATGATATTGATGTATACCATTGTTGTTTTTGGTAGGTCTAGGCTTCCAAAATATGGTGATATGGAAGGAAAGAGCACATGATGACGAGGATGTTGTTGCTGAAAAGGATCCGGTTTGTATTGCTGCACTCCAGAACTGTGGGCTTCTAAAGTTCTTCCAGACACCAAGCATGGTGTCCCACGAGAGACTACTGGAACACATACTGAGAATGTGGAATCTAGAACAGCAGTATTTTGAGGTGGGGGCACATATACTCACAGTGGAGGTAGAGGACAATCTACTTCTTGACTAGCCTATTGAGATGGGGTTCCCCTATCTCACTGACAGTTTCTCATGGTGGGGACATTACCACCAGAGAGCTCATAGATCGACACTATGTACCAGGTAAAGGTATATCGGGGAAGAAAATCCCCATCAGGGCAGTGACAGACAAGGCTCTACGGATTGTTCTGTTCACCATGCAGAGGGTGGTAGGGAGCTAGGGTGTACATTAGGATTCCAGGGAAAATATGTTGTATACCCTAGAGGCAATGGTACCTACGATGTTCAACTGGGAAGAAGCATTGCTTTCAATCTTCAAGGATCAGCTGACTAAATTTCGGCAAGGAGAGTTGAAGCAATTCGGCTTTGGTTCCATCTTATCTTGTTTCTTCTTTAAGCGAGTCCCCCAAATGAGGCCCCAAGTGACTTTTCATAGTTTGAGAGCATGGGACCCCCACATGCTGAGGTGGGTCTAGATCATGGCGTGCACAGGAGTAGGTAGGGACAGAGTGAAGTTCGGTGATGCGTTCTTCAGATGGCTACAGGATCAAATGCTCATGGTCGAGGATTATGCCTATGCGGGCACAGATTTTACAAGTGATCCTGACCTACCACTCCTGCCTGGAGGGTAGTGGGGAGACATTGGTAAGAAACAAGAAACTCTAAGGATGGAAAATGTTTTTTATGTTTTATATTTTTTTATGATAAGTGACAAGACTTTTTTGTCTTCATGCAGATGTTGGAGCAGTGAGGCCTAAAGGAGCATCTCCATTAGACAAGCAAGCCAGAGCTCACTTCATGCCACAGGGTGATGATATCACCGAGGAGCTAGAGAAGAACCTTGAGAGGTTGACTCTGGACATCCCAGATGCTGACATAGATGATCTCCTGACTAGATATCAGAGATCTACGGTGGGGGTACCAGGCAGATTTAGCAGGCTACTATGCAGGGTGGCTCGAGCAGTGATGTGCTATTACGAGCACCACTAGTGGATGAGACATGTATACTAAAAGCTGATAGCTTCAGGATTTTGTGTGATGATTTTTCCTAAAAGCCTACATGCTTCAGATGAGGTCTCGGGACCTATTTTTTGTAAAATTTTTGTATATATATACAGACTTCTACATGATGTTTATAGGTTTCAAAGGGATGAATGCATTTTCTATGAGTTCTACGTGTCTTTAAATGTGTATTTACAATGTACCATGTTTGATTGACATCATGAATGGGAAATATGCCAATATAGGATGTAATTAGCCAATGACTCAGCAACTACATTATGTTCCCTAGGGATATGCCTATATGTAATGGTTCCAAATGATCTTTCTAACAAACGTACCCTCCAAAAGAGGTGGAGAAGCACTGGGTTCCTAATGGTGTAAACATCGTTTAAATGACAAACCACAAGCTGAGATTCCATCAAAATTACTAGATCACGGACATCCTGGGAGGCAATTTCAGTCAGAAGACCGGTGACTGCTTCATACTCGACGATGTTATTAGCAGCGGGACCTAAGCAAATCGCTCCTGAACT
Source organism: Pseudotsuga menziesii (assembly GCA_001517045.1). Classification (NCBI taxonomy): domain Eukaryota; kingdom Viridiplantae; phylum Streptophyta; class Pinopsida; order Pinales; family Pinaceae; genus Pseudotsuga; species Pseudotsuga menziesii. The sequence goes on from LPNX011089071.1 coordinate 289,897, forward strand.
AACCAAATCTTCAGCTGGGGAATAGACAACCAAAGCAGTCGAGGCTATATTCAAGGTGTGGCGGCAAGCACCATCAGTGAATCCATAGAAAGCCATCTACATGACCAAAACATGGTATAAACAGATGCAGACACCAAAACTCAAAACCATCTTGAAAATACTAAAAACACACTGAAAGTCAATCAATATACATATATACAAGATACCATCCCAGAAGACCTAGGAATAGTACCTTTTCAGGTACAACCCATTGCGAGGTTTCCCCAAAGGGATCCCATCATAATCTACCAACTCATAGGCTCCTTTCTCTAACACCTTGGAAATAACGAAAGGTCCATACCACATAGACTCGAACTTACCCTTTCCTAGCTTGTCATATCTCTGGTCATAAGTCAAAACTAGGTCACCCTCGTTGAAAACATGAGGTTAGATGGATTTATTGTACTACACCTTGATGCATTTCTTATGTGCCTCATTAGCCAAGGCAGCATCTCTACGGGTCTCATCAAGGTTATTCAAGTACACAAATCTTGCTTCCTCTACGAAAGTGTCTGGGAGAAGTTCGACGACAAGTTGTAAAGATGGAATCTGACATTGGATTAGCAAGATAGCTTCAAGTCCATAGACAAGCTGGAATGGCATGAAACCTGTAGTTGTTTTCACAGAAGTTTGATAAGCCCAAAGAGCAGAAAAAAGAATGACATGCCAATTGGATTTATGATCTCCAACCATCTGATGAAGCATAGTTTTCAAAACTTTGTTAATGGCCTCTACCTGACCATTAGCTTGCGGATAATATGGCGTAGAGTTTTCATGGCGAAAACCTAGCTTGGCACTCAATTCCTCCATCATTTGATTACGAAAATGAGATCTGTGATCAATGACGATGGACTGTGAAACTCCAAATCTAGCTATGATATGATTGAACAAGAATAGAGCGGTAGTCTTATCATCTTCTATATATGTAGGCATGGCCTCAACCCATTTTGTGAAATAATCCACGGCTATGATGATGTAACCATGCCCCCTGGCTAAGGTAGGCTTATAATGCATGAAGTCAATCCCCCATTTGGAAAAAGGGCCAATGGCAATGACAGGGTGAAGCGAAGCAAGATGGGTGCGCTTTTTCGGATAAAAATGTTGGCATGGTGGGAATTTCTTAACAGCCTCATGACAGTCTTTGAAGATAGAAGGCCAAAAATATCCAGTGCGAAGGATTTTCTGGGCTGTAGCCATCCTAGATAAATGACCGCCACATGCTCTCGAGTGGCAATCATTCAGCACATGTTCAGCCTCCTCATGAGTGAGGCATCACTGGAGAACGGAATCAATCCCACGTCTATACAAGGTGTCATGCAAGATAAGGTAGTACTTCGCGTGGTGTCGGATGCGGCGACGATCATCACGAGATAGATGTGGCTGAAAACGTTGGGTCTGGAGATAAATCAACAAATCTCCATACCAAGGATCAGTAGTGCTAATAAGGAACAGGAATTCATCTGGAAATGAATCGCTGGGCTCAGATCTCGTAGTAGCACAAGGAAGGTCACATATAAGCTCGGCAAAAACCAAGGATTTCTTTGATGTAGCCTTGGCAAACTCGAGATCAAACTCCTGAAGGATGACGATCCAATGGGAGTACTTGCCCCCAAGTACCTGACGAGTCAGAATGTAGTACATCGGGTTCTGGTCTGCCAATACGGTGGTAGTACAAAGCAGAATGTAGTGATGAAATTTTTGCATAGCAATGACCATGGCCAAAGCTAGCTTCTCCACATGTGAATAACGAGTTTCAAAATCAATAAGATTCTTACTGTTGTAATAAATCACATGTTCCTAACCGTGGAGATTGTCCTACACTAAAACCATAGTGATGGTAGTAGCGAAGGCAGCGATATACAAGAGAAAATCCTTTGAATAGTCCGAGGGGTGTATCACGGGTGAATGAGTCAGAGCATTCTTAAGACTATCAAAGGCGCGTTGGGCCTAGTCATCCCAGAAGAATGGAGTGTTCTTCTTAAGGAGACGCATATAACCGTGCGTTTTCTCAGCGAAATTGCACACGAAACGGGGGAGAAAGTTTGCCTTCCCCTGCAAACTTTGGAGTTCAAGGATGTTGGTTGTGTCTGGTAGATTAATTATGGCAGCAATATTCAAAGGATCAATCTGGATGCCATCTTTGGATACCACAAAGCCGAGCAAACGTCCCGTCTCAATGCAAAAAACACATTTATGCGGATTGAGCCATATATTATAATGACGGCATCTAGGGCGACCAGGATGGTCCTCCCATCGCTGTGAATGATCAGGGAGGTCGTCAAGGTACAGTTCAACAATATGTTTAATGTCGTGAAACACATAGGACATCGCATGCTGGAACATGGCGCCAACGTTTTTCAAGCCTAAAGGTAACTTCGAATATGCAAAGGTTCCCCATGGGCAAATGAATGTCATCTTATGCTGATCGGCGGGAAATATCTCAATCTGATTGTAGCTGGAAAAGCCATCCATGAATGAAAAGATGAAACTTCCAGCACAGTTGTCAATAATCTGATCGATGTGCAGGTAGGAAAGTTGTCCTTGGGACAAGCTTTATTTAAATCCCTAAAGTCGATGCAGACTCTAATGGTGCTCTCTTTTTTATTGACATGGACAATGTTCAATACCCATTCCGTCAGAGGTACAAGATAAATAAAACCAGCTTTCAGAAGTTTTGTCAATAGCATCTTTAATAGCTGCGGCCTTCCTAGGATGGACTTGCCTAAGTTTCTGCCTGACAGGTTTAGCCATGGGATAATTTTTAATCTCGTGGACCACAATGGAAGGGTCGATCCCAGAAATCTCTTCATAGGACCAGGCAAAAACATCACGAAATTCCTTAAAAAGTGTCTTATATGCTTTAGATTCATCTGTGGAGCAATTCTTCCCAACATGAACATGCTCAATAATAGCAGGCTTGGTTGATATGTCAATTGGGTTCGTCTGAGTAATGTTGCAAAGGTTTCCTTCAGAATCTATATCTTGCAATAATATAGGACTCTCCAAATAGATCACAGAGGCTGATAACTCTCCCTAGACGTTGTAGATATCTGGAATTGGCTTTGATAGTTCACCTGTGTACTTGCAAAAGAGTTCAACATGAAACAGATCAAAGCAACTAGAATATGATCTACTAATATATGCTAGTGACTAAGGAATCTAGCAATATATATCTGAAATCAAACATCAACAATATATATGGGACAGAAAATCAGCTTGCATTAGAAATATGAAGAAGTTTACAACCAAGCCTTAGTGTTGACATGCATCTCCATGAAACCAGCTCTTCATCCCCAAAAGCTCCGACTCTAGCTCTCTATGCTCTCTCGAAATGGTCTTGGGCCAAGAATCAGTCCAACACCATAACAATACCTTCAATGTTCCCCCATCAACCATGGCTATGAGCTTATATTTATAGGGATAGATGGATAGAGATGGTTGAGAAATGAGTGGGTGAGGTGGCCTCTAAGATCCTAGGGTGAGGGATCTTGAGCTCAACTAACCCACAACAGTAGGGATAAGAGATATCTTGAGGATTATCATCTAGAAGTCTCGAGAAGCTTCTCTTTTTCCCTTTTTACCTAGGGTACCGTGCTTCTCCTTCTATGACAAAGCGGTTCTGGTAATAGCTGCCTATGGACCAAGGGTGACAGGCAGTGGTGGTGCGAAGAGGGGTACCGCTCCTGGATAAAGGGGCATGAGCGCTGCTGGGAATTTATATGATAGTCTGATAAAAAAACATTTAGTCTTCACTCCAGAAGCTGGGATTCAAGGCAAGTAGGTATGTCAAAGGTCTTATCACATGATGGTGACAGGGTTTTGGTATAACAGTATTTCTCATATGATTTTATTTATGTTTAGCATATTATTATGATGATTATGTACAATGGAGGATGAGTTTGATTTATTTATATTCTTGATTATTGTATTCCATAATATGGTTACAGGAATAATGGAATTTGTAGGATTCAAACCCACGATGTTATTCATTCTAAACTTCTTTCTCTTCTTCAAAAATTGTATTGGTGACTCTCTGATATTGGGAGGGGTGAAACCATATTCTTTGGTTAGCCAATATTTATTCATTTATATGTTGTGGGACCTATTCCATTGTTTCCAAAACAATGCTTCTAGTAAGTATGGCCTTTCATTTGGTAAAAACCACTTTCAGAATGACCAAAGTATGTCTGTTTTGGTCCAGCAATTTTCTCGGTGCCAAGTTGAGCACACCAGTTGTTAGATTGGAAGTGTTTTATGCATGGATTTGTTTGTATTTATAGATATGAGTTTGAAGAGTGTAATATTGGTTGATGGTTGATTCCTGGGTCATGATAGATGATTGAGTGATTGGTTTAAATGGTGATTGTCGTTGCTATTCCATATTTACATCTACAATTACAATTGGAAAATCATGGGATTTTAATTTTCATTATAGATCTACGCATTAAGTTCAAATTAAATAGTAGAGATACATGATTGCGTTTAAATAAATGATTTATAGAAATATTATACAATTTCATGTTGCACCATTATTGAAAATGATAGAGTAAGATTCCTCTATAGATCTCTTGAAGAATACCTTCATTAGAAACATATTTACCATTTTAACGATCTATCATTAACCTTAGGTTTAATTGGAAAACCCATTAATATCGGTAATATATAGGTAACCTGAATACATTCATTGGGAATGCATTTACAGTTGAAAGATTGAAATATATGCCGACAACTTAGGATTATGCGTGGAAATCAATTAACAAAATGATACATTTTTTATTTAATCTAGTTATAGAATGTGAATTCGAATGAACCTATTAGTCAAAGTCGTAGTTATTGTCAATTTTTAATATATGTGTTACACATGGCTTGAAATCCAAATCATTGTTTTTCACGATTGTTGTTTGAAATTGGTATTGATAGGGTATAGACTGGAAGTTCCACATCACAATCCTCAAAATTCGTTAGTGATATGTGTGATAGACCCATGTGATTTTCAACTTGCACCAGGGATTATTTTAGGGGCGAAATTTATCCCATGGGCTATTTTTAGGGGTTTTCTCGAAAAAAAGATTCACCATTTTGCAATTTTTGAAACCCTGTTTCACCCAACTTTGATGGGGTAAACTTTTTTCACCCTAAAAATCACCAAATTATTATCTAAACAATATAAAATCCTTGGAAATTAAAATATTTTTTAAAAAATATTGCCAAACATTGTATAGTTGTTGTTTTAAGAATTGGTAAGATTCGCCAACATTTATACGCTTTTAAATAAGTATGGTTCCTTAAAATCATCCCTTACTTGCACCTACCATTGATTCAATTGTCCTACCTAATGAATATATCTATGCAGCTACTAGTTACAACATTATACTATAACAAAAAAATGTACTATGTACACCATTATACTATAAAAACAAATAAAAATCAAAAGGGGAACTAATAGCAAATCAACTCAAATTGAATACAATAGTTGCCATGGCCTTTGACAATGACTAATAAGCTAAGTGGAGAAATACAAAAGTAATGGTTTCAAGATATGTAAATGGTATCCAATCTACTATAAATTGAAAGACCTCCAACTTATGAGTCAAGCTCCTATTTTTAATAACTATTTTAGATTTGGTAAACATTACAGTGAATGTTATTTATAATCATGTCCACAAGTTCAATGTTGAGAAGGTTAGTCAGTGTGAGTTTGATTTTATACTCTTTTCTTTTAATGTGGAAAATGGATAACCACATAATTGTTAGCATTTTTTTCATGGAGAAATTATGATAGTTGTATAACTTGTATTTGAAATTATTACTTTTAATTATTTACAATTTCATTCTAGATGTTTTACTGGTATAAAATGAGATTGTAAATAAGAATTTTCATGAAGCTCTTGTCCTCTTTTCTCACAATAAAATTTCACTATTAAGGATTTAAGAAAACATTGAAACAAATCTTTAGTGAAAAAATGTGGAACTGATTGGTCATTATTTTTGAAATATAATATTTTAAATCTTGTAATATGCTTATTATGATGTGGTGAATGTGATGGAAGTTAAATGACCCCATCTGCAAATATTGTAAATATGTGTGTATGCATTTCTAATGCAAAGCTCAAGGACAAGGCCTAACTAGTAAATGCCTATGAATTCCAATAGTTGGATAGTATTATGGTGTGTTTATTATGTTTCCATGTTTTTCTTATGTTATGTAAATAAAATTATAAAAATAAAATAGAGAATAATAAATATCCTCTTAAAGGGTTTCTCGAGGAAGCTACATGGGAACCATTATAACAAAATAAGGGGAGAGGAAAGAAAGTGGATCCAAGGTTGATTTATGAAAATTCAGTCGCAATAATATGAGGACTAAAGCACAATATTATAGAAGATTCAAGACAATTTACACATAAAATGACATAATAGTGCTGCAATTAGAGGTTGCAGTTGTATATTATCAATAATCAATCAAAAGTAGTGATACAATGGCATACACTTGCATGAATAGCAAGACAATTTGAATCCCAAGGAGGTCATTCAAATTGCACACATGAGAGTGGATTAGCGTTCAGTTAGCCAAACTAAACACATCAGTTAACCACTAATCACAATCAATAATCAACTCTAACTTGAATCAGAGTAGTTATGAATGAGTCTAACTGAATAGAACTGAATTGCATGTCAATCAGTAGGTGGGGGCACATATCTGACTCAAGTTAGCTCCGATGAAGTGAACTTAACTGAATTGAGTCACCAGAAGTTGTTGGAGGTGCCTTAGATCACTCCAGTTAACTGGGAATTTCCAAAAATAGACAAAATAGTGATGGAGGTGCCTTTACAACTGTAGTTTAACTGAAATTTGGTGGAATAACCATCAGCTAACTAATTTGGGGCTCTTAGTTCATGCATATTAACCCATATGTGCTCCTTGATTGAAGGAGGAAGCTCAGTTAGTCCCTCCGATTGAAGGAGAAGACTTAGTTGGCCTCCCTGATTGAAGGAGGATGATCCAATTGATGTTGATGTCACCAATTCGATTCAATAACTTAGGATTAGTGGATAATTAAGACAAATTGACCAAATAAACATGTGTGGGTTGGATAATGACTCCAACACCCCCCATTAATCTATACTCATGTGGGGGAGTAAATAAAATTCTAGGGCCCTGACAATAAAGGCCATAGGTCACCCTGTACAAAAAGTAACTCTTAAATGCTCAAAACAAATGCTAAGTGAGGAAAAGAGGAAAACCCTATGGGAAAAAAAAACCCCTCAAGCTGAACACTAAAGAAGTAATTTTATTCACCCTGATGAAATCACCCCCAACATTTAATGGAGGTAACTAAAATTTTTCTCAGTAAATTTCTTGGTGAAAATATCTGCAATCTACTGATCTATGGGGCAGTATTGCAGAACAATTGTCCTGACATGCACCAAATCCCTGATGTAGTGCATATGGGTCTCAATATTTTTGGTCCTCTGCCACTGAACTATATCTGTTAAGATATTTATAGCACTTTTTTTGACACAAAATAGGATAGTGGATGAAGCACTACCAATCTCAAACTCAGACAAAATGCCTTGTAGCCAAACTGCCTGGATGCAAGCATTGACTGCTCCCCTGTATTCTTCCTCTATTAAAGAAAGGGAAATGGTAGTCTGCATTTTGCTGGACCAGCAAATAGGCCCACCACCAAACATAAACACATAGTTGGAAGTGTAATTTCAATCTATGCTATGCCCTTCCCAATCGGAATCTGTAAAACTGACCAAATCTAGCTCAGAATTTGCAGCATAGTGAATATCGTAGGATCTAGTACCCTAAATGTATTAAAGAATCCTATTGTATTTCTTCCAATGGATTTTATGAGGTTACTGCATATATCTTGATACATCATGCATGGCATAACAAATTTTAGGCCTTGAATGTGTCAAGTATAGCAAACTTCCGATCAACTGGCGGTAAATGGTGGAATCCATGGGTGGAGTTGATTTTCCCTCTTCAAGACTAATTCCTGGGAGGAAAGGAAATGGTGCATCCATAAAATCAGCCATGTTAAACTTAGTTAACAGGTCTAAAACATATTTTGACTATTTCACCATTATCCCATCATAGTCTTGAGTGATTTCCATCCCGAGAAACTATCTCAGCAAGCCTAAATCACTCATTTCAAAAGCATCATGAAGAGCGGTTTTTATAAAGGAAATCGAAGCAAGTGTGATTCTAGTTAGTGAAATATCATACAATACTATGATCATAATATTACCTTCATACTACTGAAAATATACATTTGGATCAGATTTGTATCTTTGGAAGTTCTGTGAGAGCAGAAAGGCATCCATTTTGGCATACCAAGATCTTAGGGCCTGTTTCAATCCATATAAATATTTATACAAATTACAAACCAACGAAGGATGTGATGTGTATAATTCAGGCTACTTCATGTATATCTCTTCTTTCAAGTCTCCATGAATAAAATCACTCTTGACATCCATGTGATGCACCTCCCAGTGCTTGGATGCGACAATGGCCAAAACTAGCCTTATGGAATCCATGTTTGCCACCGGTGCAAAGGTCTCATGATAGTCCACTCTTTGGACTTGGGACAATCCTTTTTCAACCAGATGTGCTTTATACTTGCAGGTTGAGCCATCTACAGCAACCTTTTTCCAATATACCCACTTGCATTGAACTAGTTTCCTTCCAGGTGGAAGGGAAACTAGCTCCCAAGTTGCATTTTTCTAGAGAGAGTTGAACTATTCATCCATTGCATCTTGCCATATCGAATCATTCCAAGCATGGTAGTAGTATTAGAATTTAAATTCCATATGATATTCAAGCAGAGAGTTCTGATTATGTTGCAGAAATTGAATGGAGGACGAACATACAAACTAAGAAAAACAAACCACACAGGAAACAGACAAGTATTGCTCAGGAATTTACAGTATATTCATCATAATAATATCTGGTGTACACTAGATTACAAATAGGTAGAACTTGAATGCATGAGGAATGAATTCAAATTCTCCAAGTGTATAAGACTGTATCTAACTAAATATCTAACTCAAGGCCTCCCAATCAATATTGGAGTCCAACAAATCAACTCTCTGATGACCAATAACTCCAACAGACAGTAACAACTACTTAACTCAGTGCAACTGAGTGTGGTAGGTGAAAAAAAGCACTCCTCCACATGCATGCATGCATTATCCATGCAAAGCATGCACTATATAACTGATAGTGAGTCATCTGAAGGTTATTGAAGGCTAACTATGGCTAACTAGTGCTCACTCCAACTAACTGAAGTAGGTTGGTGCCAGGACTCCCAGTGGCTCCTAAAATGTAGGGATTGGTCTAGGAGGTTCTCCCACTGATGCATGCATGTGCAGTAAGTGGCAGTTAACCTATAGCATTGTCCCACACACTTCAATGACTGGTACATGTGGCCCCATTGAGCCATGTGGACCCAATTGCACTAGTGGACTCATTTAATAAATCTAAGGTTCTTAAGTTAGGCAATAATTAATCTAATAGAAATTTGACCAAGGGAGGATTAATAATCCTAACACCCCCCCTGAATTCTAACTTGGACAAGTGTGGACCCTGGTAACAAGACCATAAGTCACCAAAATGCAATCTAGAAGATAATAATAAAAAATGATGCTTAGTACAACTAAGGAAATAGGGGAAAAAATCATGGGACCCCCCCCCCCCCCCCCCCCCACCCAAAAAAAAAATAAGCAGGAAAATATCAATCTACAAGCTATATTTAAATGAAAGAAGCTTCCTCCTTATAAAAATGACTTGAGAAAAAAAACAGTGCTACAAAAATTGCAGCTTTATGCAGCAGCATGGTCCATCAGTGGACCTCTCAATGTACTTTTGAATTGATGACTGTGTTTGGTTCTACTGGATGGTGAAGGTAGGGAATGATCAAATATTTGCTTATGTGGGCCATGTAGCTCATTATTCACCATCATCAAGTAGCACCGACCTATAACTTTGCTGCACCATTCTATGAGAGATAGTGCAACATGCTCATTCTGATACTGGGACCTAGTTCTTCTTTTGTCTTTTGGAACTCCAGCACCACTTCCAACTGCATCAAGAAGATTTTGAGCCCATCTGGGTTTAGGATTCTGATTTGGAATGGGTACTAGATCTGGATCTAGAATCTCTTGAGATTCAGTCTCAATAACAAGATCATGTTTGTAAGATTTTTCATCATCTGCATATCCCAGCAGAATGCATTTGCTACTTTGGGCTTGGAAGGCCTTTCTCTTGTCAAGTGGTATCCTAGCCCAAGCTTTGGAACCAAAAAATATCAGATGAGAGACATTAGGCTTATACCCATGCAGTGCTTCAAATGGAGTCACCCCAACCACTGACTTTTGGGACACCCTATTCTACAAATACGAAGCACAGTTTACTACTTCAGCCCAAAGAGAAGGAGATAGATGCTTTCCATGGAGAAGGCATATTGCCATCTCTTTCAGTGATCTTTTCTTCCTCTCATCCACACCATTTTGATGTGGTGTGTATGGAACTGAGTGTTCCATTTGAATCCCCTTTGATTCACAGAAATTCTGGAAATCTCTTTTGACATATTCTCCTCCTCCATCGGATCTTACTGACTTGATATTCTTATTGAAGTTGTTCTCAACAATAGCTTTAAAAATTTTAAAAGTATCAAAAACTTATGATTTTATCTTCATGAAGTAGATCCAGCATTACCTAGAACAATCATCAATAAAGGTCAAAAAATACCTACAACCATTAATTGAATTTGTGGTCATAGGTCCAACTACATCACTGTGTATCAAATCAAGTGTAGAAAGAGCACTATGATCCTTCCCAACATCATACTTCTTTTCTAGATGCTTACCTAGCAAGCACCCAACACATACTCCATTGGAAGTTTGGATGGAGGGAAAACCTTCAACCATGTTATCATTGTGGAGTTGCTTCAGATATTGGAAATTGAGATGGCCAAATCTCTCATGCCAAATCTTGCTAGTGTTTTTAGCATGAGAAAATAAAGTTGTAGGAGGAGAAACAGGTAAGAAATGTGAAAACTCATAAGCTTTGGTAGAGTGATTTGCAATACCTTTCACTACAAGCTTTCCAGTGGATTTTTCTGTAATCTCAACTGAGTCTGAATTGAATGTGACCCTATTGGGAGAGCCTGTATGTGTCATCTAGTAAACAGATAACAGGTTAGCAGCAAGAGAGGGAACATATAACACATTCTTGAACTCACCATGCTTCTCTTTGACTGAGCCCCTTCCTTTTGCTGGAATCTAGGAATCATCTCCCATGTGAATATTAGGCCCCTTTGATAGTGAAATAATAGAGAAGGATTATTTGGAGGCAACCATGTGGTTGGAGGCTCTAGAATCTATAATGTATGCTGAGGATGGAGAGAAAGTTTCTTTCAAAGCATGAAACCTTTCGGCATCTTCTATCAGTGCTTATTCCTCAAGCTTCTTTTCTCTTGGAGGAGCAATGTTGTGCTGCTTGAGAATAGTGGACATCTCATCAAGTTGCTTCCTCATACAATGTTCTTCAAGATGGAATCCCTATTCACAATACGGACATAAATTCTTTTCAAATTTCTTCTTCTTAGAACTGGAGGCCCCTTTAGAATCTTTCTAGTTTGTTTTAGGCTTCGAATCAGCTGCATTGGGATCCTTCTTCTCTGATTTCCCCTTTGCTTGCGCTTTGGAGGATTCAGTAACCAATAGAGCTTGATCTTTGGAAGTCTGGATGACTCCCATTCGAATCAATTTGTCTAATCTTTGATTAAGGACTTGAAGAATGAATCTAGAGAAGGTAGCTTCCAATCAGGAAAGCTTTCCAGCTTGGAATGAAATATAGAGGCATAGACAGAGTACTTAGGACCTAGTTTTCTAAGTATTGAAATGACTTGAATTTGGAGAAGAATTGCTCAACGGTCTCGAAAATGATGGGATGTAATGATACCAACTCATTCTCCAGAATGTTTCCCCAAAGCTCATCTTGTTTGTTAAACAACCTATCAAGCTTCTCCCAGGATTCTCTGGGAGTCCCCAATCCTTCCAGATGGAAGAGGATATATCTGGAAATATAAGTACATAAGTACCCAAATGTTTCATCACAATGGTTTAGGAACTTGTTCCTCTCTACCGATTGATGGGGTTCATCGTCCCATCCATGTATAATCCTATGGGAGCCATGCTTGCTCAAGGAAGCTTCATATCAATCCTCTAATCAAGGTAATTGGAAGTTGTGAGGATCCATGGCTCAAGATTTTGAGAACTCATAATTGCTTCGGTAGGGAGACAACAAATACTTCTTTCAAGCTACGTAGCACCTGTCAATTTCACTGCAAATAACACTAAAACATAAGAACTATTAGAATCATGATTTTCCTCCATACATTAACATGTTTTTAGGGTCCTTCACACCCTCTCTGCTACTTTGAATGAATCCAGAGATAGCAAATTTTCATAGGGGACTTCTATGGAAACCCAGCTGCTTCTAATGTTCGATGAGGAGAAACAAGAATGAAACCTGCCTGAGAAGGCTGTGATACCATATTAAAATTTGAATTCCATACTATCTTCAAGCAGAGAGTTCTGATTATGTTGCAGCAATTGAATGGAGGATGAACATACAAACTAAGAAAAACAAACCACACAGGAAACAGACAAGTATTGCTCAGGAATTTACAGTATATTCGTCATAATAATATCTAGTGTACAATATATTACAAATAGGTAGAATTCAAATGCATGAGGAATGAATTCAAATTATCCAAGTGGATAATATTGTATCTAACTGAATCTCTAACTCAAGGTCTCCCAATCAATATTGGAGTCCAACAAATCAACTCTACGATGACCACTAACTCTAACAGACAGTAACAACTAGTTAACTCAATGCAACTGAGTGTGGTAGGTGAACAAAAGAACTCCTCCACATGCATGCATCCATTATCCATGCAAAGAATGCGATAGCTAACTAATAGTGAGTCATATGAAGGTAAATGAAGGATAACTATGGCTAACTAGTGCTAACTCCAACTAAATGAAGTAGGTTGGTGCCGAGACTCCCATTAGCTCCTAAAATGTAGGGATTGGTCTAAGAGGTGACCCCATTGATGCATGCACATGTAGTAAGTGGAATTTAACCTCTAGCATTGTGCCCCACACTTCAATGGCTGGTACATGTGGTCCCATTGGGCCATGTGGACCCAATTTTACTAGTGGATTCATTTAAATGATTTGAGGTTCCTAAGTTAGGAAATAATTAATCTAATAGACATTTGACCAAGGGAGGATTAATAATCCTAACAAGTAGGACATGGGATCAGACCCAATAATCATATATCAGGTCTTGGACAGCAAGGAATCATGACAATATACAGCAATACATGCTCTTTGAAAATATGGCCGGGTTCTCCTTGGACCAGCAGGGTTTCCAACATTTGTCCCGGCAGAAGAGAGAGTCGTTTTGGCCCATTTTGGGAGATCGGTGGGCTCATTTGAATCTAATTCAGAACCTGATATATTATGTTCACTGATATCAGACATCATATCTAAAATATCTGATCTTTCACATCCATTTTCATCATCAGAATGATCAGCATAACAGGATGGAATTTCAACAGTTTCTTCCTCGACTAGTTCTACATCTTGGCGAGGTTCTTCAAAGCAGACACTTCTCTCAATGAATATCTGTTTGGTTCTGATATTCAAAAGTTTTATCCATTTGATTCCTCTATATACCCAATGAACATACACTTGATACTCTGTGATTGCGAAGACTTCCTCTTGTCAAGTGGAATTCGAGCCCAAGCAGTGGACCCAAAAACTCTGAAATTGGACACATCTTGTTTGTGCCCAAAGTATGCTTCGAAATGAGTTTTTCCTTTCTCAGAAGAGTGAGGTACCCTATCCTGAATGTAGGAGTAAACATTCATTGTCTCAGCCCAAATACTTGCAGCCAAACCTTTGGCTTCTAGCATGCAGGTAGTCATCTCTTTGAGGGCCCGATTTTTCCTTTCCGCTACACACCATTCTACTGGGGTATGTAGGGAATGGAGTGTTGGATTTGGATCCCATATTTAGCACATATTTGCAGAATATTAGAATTAATATATACTCTCCTACATTATCATATATGAGAGACTGTATCTTCCTCCTAGAGGAATTCTCAACAGATGCCTTGAACTCAGTGAATCTTTCAAGAACTTCATATTTTTTCTTTAGGAAGAAAACCCAAGTGAATCTGGAGAAGTCATCAATAAATGTGATCACATACCTTGAACCAATCATGGAGTTTGTAGGAATAGGTCTGTTTATTTCATACTGGATCAAATTTGTGCTCAGGGTGTTTGTTGACAATGCAACCTTTGCAAATTCCAGTGGAGGTTTTGATGGTTGGGAGACCTTCCACCATGGAATGTTGTTGAAGTTGCTGCAAGTATTTGAGGTTCAAATGTCCAAATATTTCATGCCACAGTCGGCTGACCTCGTTCCCATGAGTCAAAAAAGTGGTGGGATTTGCATCCAGCATAAACTTGGAAAACTCATAGGTCTTAGCAGAATGGTTCGCTATACCTGTTGCAATGAGTTTTCCGAATGCAATGTCTAAGATTTCAACATCATTTGGGCTGAAAGTGACTCTCTTGGGCACTCATGTCTGTGTCATTTGATATACACTCAACATATTTGAGGCCAAGGAGGGTACATATAGAACATCAAATAAGCTGCCATGTTCAAGTTTTATAGTACCTTTTCCTTTTGAAATTATTTGAGAATCATCTCCCATGTGGATGGAAATGATTTTTTCAGAGTACATGAATGAAAATGATTCTTTGCTTGCCACCATATGGTTTGAAGCACTAGAGTCTATGAGGAGAGCTCTAGGCTTTGAAACATTTTCCATGAGGGCATGTCCTCTTTCGGGATGGATGTTTTGATCATGATTATCGCTCTTCCTAACACTGTCATAAATATTGATATTGTTCTTCTCAAGTAGAATAGTCATTTCATCAATATTTTTCTTCATGCAAGAGTGTTCAAGGTGAAATCACTTCCCGCAATAGGAACACTTGATATTTTATTTTCCTTGGTTCCATTTGTTCTTGTTCTTTCTTTAGTCGGAAGCCTCATCTTGTTGTTGCTTCTTTTCCTTTGGCTTGGGAGCATCAAACTTAGTCTTTTGATTATTTTGCTTTCCCTTACCATTGGTAGCTTTGGGCCCTCCAGAAAACAATTCTTGATCTTTTGAGGATCTGATGATCCCCATCTACACAAGCTTGCCATGCTCTGTTGTGAGAGACTAAATGAAGGCATTGAGGGCCAACATATTCCAATTTGGGGTTTTTAGCTTCCTGATATGGAATGTGCAAATAAAAAATGGGTAATCCAATCCAAGTTCGGAATGAATGGAGAGGATGAGCTGATGATCCTCCTTCTCCACTTTACACTACTTCAACTGGAGCACTAAGTGCTTGAACTTGGTGAAGAAATCATTCATAGTTTTGAAGTTACCTCGGTGAAGAGAAATCAATTCATTCTCTAGCTGATAGATCCTCAGTTCATCTTGCGTATCAAACAGGGAAGCAAGTCATTCCCAAATTTCTTTAGGAGTCTTCAATCCAATGATATCAAAGAGAATATCATTAGAAATCGAAAGGCATAGAAACCCAAAAGCTTCATCAAGATTATTCCAGTATCTTGCTTTTTCTACAACATGATTTGGCTCCATCTCAGTGTCCATTGTGACTATTTAGAGTCCTTTGGCACGCAATTTAATCTCCATGTCCTCCTTCCACTAATGGTAGTTGAAAGGAGTAAGAGGATCCACAGAAGAGGCCATTTTTATATTGTAGCGAATGCAATAGAAGTCTTCCAAAAAACCTGCAAAAACACAAAAAGGTCACCGCAAGGTCAGACATCCTGCACTTTTAAAGTTTTCATCACACCCAGCTTAGTCAATCAAGGTAGCTTAATCAACAATTCCTTTTCTTAGGACTTATGTGGTAAACTTTCTGCTTCTCATGCAGAGATGGAATTTTTGAGCTTTTTTCTCAAATTGCATGCTAGATCCATCAATAAATCTTTTTGGGGAAGAAGATCCTTTTCCCACCATGGCTCTGATACCATATGAAAATTCAGTCATGGTAATCTGAGGACTAAAACACAATCTTACAGAATATTCAATACAATTTACACATGAAATGACATAATAGTGCTGCAATTAGGGGTTGCAGTTGTATATTATCAATAATCAATCAGAAGTAGTGATACAATGTCATACACTTGCATGAATAGCAAGACAATTTGAATCCCAAAGAGGTCATTCAAATTGCACACATGAGAGTGGCTTAACTACTAGTTAGCCACACTAAACACATCATTTAACCAGCAATCACAATCAACAATCGATTCTAACTGAATCGGAGCAATTATGACTAAGTCTAACTGAATAGAACTCAACTGCATGTCAATCGGTAGGTGGGGGCGTATCTGAATCAAGTTAGCTCCAATGAAGTGAACTTAACTGAACTGAGTCACCAGAATTTGTTGGAGGCACCTTAGATCACTCCAGTTAACTAGGAATTATTAGGATTACTAATCCTCCCTTGTCCAATTTGGTCATATGTCTAAATCGGGAGTCATGTCTAGATCGGGATTCCATCCAGTCTATTTATAGTCATTAACACCATTGGGTGCACTTGGCCTAATTGGGGCACATGTTTCAGTTACTAAAGTGTGGGGAACACTAATTGAGGATCACTGCCACTAATTGCACTTGATTGAATCAGTTTAGGAGCCTCCTAGACCAATCCCTACAATTTAGGAGCCACTGGGAGTGCCGAAACCAACCAAGGTCAGTTCAGTTCAGTTGATGATTGGTTAAGCTGAGTTAGGAGTCAGTTACATTTAGTTCTAGTCCTCTACATTCAGTTAGTGCTAGGTTTGCATGGCTGCACTAAGGAGGGGCGCATTTCTCACCTACCACAATCAGTTAGCCTCAATCAACACTGAATGTAACACTTGAGTTGTGTTTTAGAACTCTGATGAGCTCCGGTTATGGTTTAGACAATGTCAGTTAACTATTGAGTCCTCCGACATTGATTTAGACAAGGTATTAGTTACCTATAGTGAAGTAGAGTCTAATCAATTGGAATTTCCTCATGTGGATTTGAATTTCATGTGGCTATTTAAGCCATTGTACTTCACTGTAATTATTATCTAATTACTCTTTGATTAATGAAAAGCATTCACAGCTGCAAGCCATTTTTGCATTGTTTCATTCTTCAATAAATGAGTAAATTGTGTGATCTATCATGTGAGTTGTGTGTTTGTCCATAGATATATGTTCTCAATTTAATATCGTATCATAGCCTTAGCATAAAAGGCACTTCTCCTCCTCAGATCTCCTACTGGATCATTTTTGAGCAAAATTGCTCCTTCCAGCTCTGCACCAGAAGCAAAAGGTTTACCACTTAATACCCCAAGTAAAGGAATTGTTTATCAATATTGATCAACTATATATGTTGGGTGTGATGAAAACCTGAAATGTGCAGGTTGTCGACCTTACGGTGCCCCTTTTGTGTTTTTTGCAGGTACAACTTCGAATGAATTCATCAGTTCCTCTTCTCACCCTGTCCTCAAACTATTCAGAATGGAAGAAGAAGATGATTTCATCTCTGATGAGACAAGGTCTCTGTCGGGTGTCTATTGGACTCGGTAAAGAGTGTTTTAGTAATATTTACTGGCTTAATAAAAGTGATGGAGTTTTTGGAACAATAGCAACAGGTATTTCTCCTAGCTTGCGCTACCTCATTAGATCTATTGAAGACCCGAAGGAACTCTGGACAAGATTGGACAGAACCTTTGGAGTGATTGATGAGGATCATAATAGCATTTTGGAGAGAATAGCCAGCACCATAAGCACTCTTGATCCAAAAATCTTGGCCTCCACTCTCTCTGATGAAGTTGTTCAAGATGAAGAAGAAGTAGAAACTTCTACACAGTCAATTTGAATTGAAGACAGTCTTTATGCAGTGACTCCTTCTCCTGATGCTCTGAAAGTTCATGAGATCTCTGATATCTCATCTTCTCATATTGCTAAAATAGAAGAAGAAATTTGAATCTTTGATATTGAAGAAAAATTCTGCTGCACTTCCATGCAAACATTCACCGGTGATTTTCCTTTGAATTCTGTGCAAAATTTACCAGTAATTGTTTCCGAAAGTGAAGAGAAAATCGATTTTTCTCCCTCTAATGTTGCTGCTGGTGTGAAAATATGTGATACCTTGGATATTTTGGAAGAAATATTAGATTACCAGAGTGATCCATTTGCTTCCTATGATCTAGTTTTTCCAGCAAATTCCTACAGAATTGCATGCACCAAAATTTAGAATTTTGAAGAAGAAGAAAGCTGTGCATCCACCGCCTCAGTTAACCATTTATTTGAATACGATATTAAACTTATTGGATCTGATATGATATTATTTAGATATGATATGATATTTCTTGGTTTAATATATCAAATTCATAATCTTTCAGCACTGCTTGTAGCTATTCTCATCAACAGTGTGAAGAAACAAGTACCACAAGTCTCCTACAAAACTGTTGCTGGGGATTTGATTCCATTTCACAGTTTTGGATTTGTTTTGAACCTGTTTATATCTGATTTAATTTATTATCTGATATTATTTGGTTCATATTTTAAAATTCAAAAGCTTTCAGTCATGCTTGTAGCTGCTCTCACCAATTCCGGTGTGAAAAATCAAGTACCGCACTTTCTCTTCAAAACTGCTAATGGGGATTTTGTGTTAGTTTCCTCATATGAGGTTGCTGATATTTTATTATGTGATTCATTAGCTATTTCAGAAGCTATATCAGACTATGGAGCTCAATCATTCACTCTCAATAGTCCCAGTGCTTCTCTACCATTGATCACATGCTCATCTCCTCACAGAACTAGTAAAGAGGAAGATTTTCTGCATCCGCCTGGACACTTGCTCCTAACACTTGGGACTGTTCTTACCACTCATGGTTTTCTGTTCACCGATACAATATATCAGTTTCTTGAGTGTTTCCTACATGTTCTGAATCCTCAAGAACCTTTTCTCACTTACCAGTTGACTTCAGTTGCTCTACATGGGTCCAATCTTCATCCGGCAACTGTCTATATTTCTGATTTAGTTGAGCATATCATTCTTCTTCCAAAAAGGAATGTTCCTCCATACATAATGATGGAGAGGTTCACATGCCATGCCCCAAGATAACTATGCATAGAAGAACCAAATTGATCCTGATTCTACCTACTTAATTAGAAGGGGGGGGGGGGGTTTCCCCAGCACCTTGTTTTTGAGCAGTTACTTTACTTTACTTGATGTAATGGGTGACCTATGTTCTGAGTTACCAGGGCCCACAGATTGTCCAAGTTAGCATTCAGGTGGGGTGTTAGGATTATTATTCCTCCCTTGTCCAATTTGGTCATATGTCTAAATCGGGAGTCCATCTAGTCTATTTATAGTCATTAACACCATTGGGTCCACTTGGCCTAATTGGGGCACATGTTTCAGTTACTAAAGTGTGGGGAACACTAATTAAGGCTCACTGCCACTAATTGCACTTGATTACATCAGTTTAGGAGCCTCCTATACCAATCCCTACAATTTAGGAGCCACTGGGAGTGTCGAAACCAACCAAGGTCAGTTCAGTTCAGTTGATGACTGGTTAAGCTGAGTTAAGAGTCAATTACATTCAGTTCTAGTCCTGTGGGTTGGATAATTACTCCAACCCATTTGACATAGATCTTGTATGTTGGAGGTATTTCTCTTTAGCCCATGGTTCCTTATAAATATTTCTCATCAATATTTGACTTGCACTGTCCTTTTGACTTGTCTCCATGTTTCTTGGGAATTGTTTACTCATCATGTAAGGGAAGTGTGTCTTTATGCAAATTATTGGAGAAAACATTCATCACCATTACTCATGCATCATTCTTCCTTTCTACAATCAACAATCCTCTCCTATGCTATGAGCATTTTCCTCTACATTTTTATGAAATTACCCTATGTAAAACCATGGTTGTTTTATGCCCACAAATGGTAAGAGAAATCCATCGAATTTGACTAATAAGAGCTGGTGAAAACTAGTAATTTGATGCTAAGAATATGAGAACAAATGGTATGGTTTTGAGGGAAAAAACATGGATGAAATATACACAATGTATAATCGAACACCACTAAACTAAAAACCTTATTATTGTTTCCCATGAAAAGTTTGAGCCAAGTTTTATACTTTAGAATGTCCCCAGAATGAAACCAAGAATGTGGAATCTTTATCCATGCACTAAAGAGAATTAAGAAGTCCTTGAGAAACTATCAAACAAAGAAAAAGGAAGATATTTATTGGGTTATTAAGGTAGTGAAAAATACTTACATGGCTAATTGATGGTTGGATGACAGAATATATCACTCAATAATGAGAAAATAGTATATGTCATATGGTTGGATGAGGGAATGGATCCCTCTGTAATGAGAATATGGATTGTGGAATGTGATTAATGTGCAAGTTTGAGTGAGATTAGAGCCACATAGGGTAGTATCGCAATATAACTTAGAGGTGGAGTCCATAGTTTATTCATATGGTTGGGTAGAAAATTGCTTATCAACAACTTATATGGGAACTTCCATTCATTTACAAATAAGTGTTCATAATTATCTCTTTTATGAATGCTTTATACATTTTTGTTAATTCCTTTAATTCAATGGATAATGAATGTATTTTGAATATGGAATGTTATAACATTGATACTTTATATTTTCATCATATATCACTTATGGTTTATATTTTTTTCAGGGTTTGAATTCAGCATACTAGTAGGTTATTAAAAGAAGTCATTCATATGGTGTTATATGACCCCCAGTGGGAATATATGAAAGTAGTTATATATGTAGTGGGGTACATTTATATGTAATAGGGGGTGTCCTAATAAAGGTCCCACATATCTAATGAGTGAAAATAGGTATATATAGTAGTCGATATAGTCATTATTGGTATTTATGTGGCTGTATTGATGTTAATTGGAGGAGGTTCTCATATTTTGTAAGGATTTATTATGCAACATATATCTACTATCACTTTGGGATTTGTACTCTACGTTCAAATCTTGTTTACATTGTATGTACTATGTCTTATTATGTTATTTCAGGGATTTATTATATAACATTTGGTATCAGAGTGGAAATCCTTGGGTTTTTCTTCTTCAAACAAGCCACCCTACCATTTTCTCTCTAAAAAACAATGGGTTATCTGTAGTGGGAAAATATTTCAAGGTGCATATAAGACATAGCAAATCATCTTCTGTTAACATTTAAAATTCTAATTTAGTATACTTTTGTAGTTACATGCTATGGAAGTTATGGTTTTTTTACTAGTCTCAAATAAGTGTTCTTAGTGAAATAATTATATATGAAGATATTAAACTCCAAAAAGAGTTTCCTTGGTACAATTGGAAAGAAGGCATACTGTACTATTTCTAATTCAAATTTCATACCTACAAGTGAAGTACTAACAATGTGGCAAACTATATAAGCACACTCTCTTGAAATAGGGAAAACAACAAGTTTTGTTAATGCAAGCATAATTTATCTTTGAAGTTACAATTTAAATGGCATCAATGGGATCCTAAAAATAACATAACATAGTGCACCTATAAAATTTTAGAAACAAAGGATCAAAATTGAAAATTGTAGCAAGGTGAAGATTGGCCAATATGATAGTCTCCAAATTAGGGTTTTAAAAGCCATGTCAAGTTAAAGTTAGCATAAATCTTGAATGGGATGTCTAATTAAGTGATTAAAAAAATATGATAATTTGAAATCAGGTGGAATATGTTTATAAAGTTTTTTTCCATATTGGGATAAATATTGAATGATTTATAGTTAAAATCTAAGGATTTTGGTTTAAATCCAAAATAAAAAGCAATGGCACTACCTACATTTAATGGAGATGAAGATAAATTTGAAATCAATCCCATAGAAATGTTGAATATGGTAAATGGAATTGGTATGAGTCCTACGAGGGTAGGTTTTTAATTTCAAGGTGGAACTTCTAAGTGGTGGAATATTCTTGATCAATACACTATAGTATATGCACCATGGGAGGAATTTGAAAAACGCTTCTCAAATCAATGGAGTATGAGTAGAAAAATGGTGGAGATGGATAAAATTCAAGATGAATTAAAGAAAAAAAATGAGATATCAAAAAGAAAGGCGTTGATTTGTCCAATATGCTTTAAGTGAAGCATTCTTGAAAATAAATCATAAATTGAAGCAATAAAATTTTAGCAATGCAATGTGGGAAAAAGATGATTGAATGGAAGAATATTAAAAAAATGAAAAAATCAAAGGGTTACATAAGCATAACCAAGACCATCTAAATGATGTTAAGAATGGGAAAAATAATCTACAACAGTTCCAATCAAAGCATAAGTATGTTTATAATGCCAAAATAGTTGAAGAGAATAGTACCAAAATCCTTCAACGACAAATTACAAGAAGGTTGGAGAAACCTTAAATACAAATGAGGTAAAATAACAAATGTAATATAAAATTGAAGAAGGACGTCATAATTTGATGGATGGAATTGCATTACAACTTCAAAGGAGTAGGAAAACAATATTCAATAAGGCCACCAAAAAATGTTTGAAGAGGTTGAGATCCAACTTGAGGATGTGGGTTCTAAATAGGTCGCATTATCTCAAAGGATAGAGTAATCAAATCCATGCAAAGAGGACAAATATCCAACTTGAGAATGTTCACATCAGATATTGTCATATTATATCAAAGGATAGAGTAATAAAATGTCAATAAAAGAGGATAGAGGATGCCATTTTCTCTAAAAATAATACTGATGATATATGTTTGCAAAATGAAGGAAAACCATCAAAGGTGAAACCATATCAAAACCCTCATTTGCAAAAAAGATTCCACAATAAACGTGCAATAAACAAGATGACCTACATTTACATTACCAATGAAGAAGATGGAATAATCAATGACATTCATGAAATAGGGCACCATAGGACCATAATTAAATGGGACATTATTAGTGACCATAAACTACAACAAATTGGAGAAACCACAACGATAACACATAGAATCAAAGGAAATAAAATGATGTGACAACTAGTTATCAATAATTAAGATTGAAGAGAATTGTATTTGGATGGATGGATCACAAAAAATGGTAGCAAGAGAATATAAATAAAAAGAAATATTGTTACTTAGTAGAAACCCACAGGGAATTCACTTAGTGAACCTCTCACATAGCACGTGCGATCTTGGGATATCAAATAATACCCTTAATTTCCAGAGATATTTCCCCAAAGTCTTTTTGTTGAAACCCCCTCCCAATACTTAAAACCTCCTCCCCACCCCTTTTTATACCTCAATCCTTATAAACNCGAATACCTGCAATATATTGGTTCAATTTTTTATAATTTTAAAACCCACAATATGAACTAACGTGATAGGATATTGGTCAATAAGTGAAGCCCCCGTGTAGAAACCCTTAACTACATATCTTTCAAGACAAATATTTTCAAAGGAGGGTACTACGATTTTTTTTCATGAATAGAAGGGTATTATCATATGACCCCAAGCGGGGGATATATGGGTGTAAATGTATATGTAAGCGTGTAAACACACACACGCACACACACACACACACACACACACACAGACATATATATATATGATTCAACCTAATAAACGACCTACATATGTAATAAATAATAATAGTTATATATAGAGATAAACATAGTCATTATTGGCATGAACATATGATTTGGTTATGTGGTTGTACTTGGGTTAATTGGAGGAGTTTCTCATATTCATTAATGATTTACTATGTTAAATCATCTCTATTATCTCTTTGGGATTTATGCTCCATGTTCACATCTTTTGTAGATTGTATGTATTGTGATTTATTATGTTATTTTATGAATTTGGTACATAACATAAAGTTCCCCAATGGAAAGGCAGGTGTATCGGTATATCACAAAATGTCATATGTGTGAAGCAAAACAAACAAAAACTAAAATATAAAGATACCAACCATGGCTCACTTATCTTTGTATTTGTAATCCTCCTAGTCCAACTTTCTAAGAGCCCAAATATTTTCTCTCTTATTTGTGTTCAGCCCTCTCTTTCTAATATAAGGGAATACCTATCCATGAATCAATTTTTATTTGGATAGCCTTACCATTGCAAAATTTCTTAGTAATATTCTTTCTAGTGAGATGATAAGCTCTATCCATTTTTCTCCAAAATAGATATGATCCATTTTTTGTTTTAGATGGAATTATAATCCAATCCACTATGGAATGTTTCTTCATATATGTTCCTTTCAAAACCTACAAGAAAACCTACATTCCACCATAGACCTCCATAATTATTTGTCCTCTAATGTGTTGGAAAACATAGGGATTTGTTACTTGCTTTGTTGTTATTTATGGATAGGAAGGGAAAGAACTAGACCTAAAAATCGATCTACAAATGCTCAACTCGTAGTTGTATGGATATGGGCATGGCCACACTAAGAGGCGGTGGTGGTGGCGGTGAAAGTTGCACTGAAGGAGGCGGTGGCAGTGAAGGGTATTTTTGAAATAAATGCAATAAGTAAATTCTAATGCTTTGCCTCTTTGTCAAAGATAAGAGCTATGATTTAAATATTTTTTATGTCTCATTTATATGTTAAAAACTTTTATTATATGCAAATGAAACTTTTATATCATTGAATATGGTCTATGTTAAAAATTTCCTTGCGTATCAAATCCTGACAATAATGCCTCGAAGTTTTGGATCAATGAGGTGCTAGATAAATAAATTCATATATAATGAAAATAAGTAATTTTTTTGTTTCCCATGTGCAACATTATACTATAACAAAAAAATAAAAGTAAAAAAGGGAACTAACAACAAATCGAATACAATAGTTACTATGGTCTTGGACATGGACTAATAAGCCAAGTGGAGAAGTACACGTGTAATGGTTTCAAGATTTGTAAATGATATCCAATCTACTATAAATCGAGGGAGACCTCCAAATTATGACTCAAGCACCCATTTTTAAATAACTATTTCATATTTGGTAAAGATTACAGTGAATATTATGTATAATCATGTCCACATAAGTTCAATGTTGAGCAGGTTATTCAAGGTAAGTTTTAAGTTTATGTGAGTGATTTCATACTCTTTTATTTTAATGTGGAAAATGGATAAGCATTTTTTTTGAGAAATTATGACAATTGTATATGTTGTATTTGAAATTATTACTTTTAATTTTTTCACAATTTGGTTCTGGTTGTTTTAGTGGTATAAAATGAGATTGGAAACACAAATTTGCATGAAGCTCTTGTTTTCTTTTCTCACAATAAAATTTCTCTATTGAGGCTTTAATCAAACATTAAAACAAATCGTTAGTGAAAAAATGTGGAATTGCTCAGTCATTACTTTTAAAATATAATATTTTAAATATTGTATTATGCTTATTATTATGCAGTAAATGTGATGGAAGTTAAATGACCCCATTTGCAAATATTGTAAATATGTGTATGGATTTCTAATGCAAATCTCAAGGACACGGACTAACTAGTAAATGCTTGTGAATTCCAATAGTTGGATAGTACTATCGTGTTGTTATTATGTTTCCATGGTTTGCTTATGTTATGTAAACAAATGTATAAAAATAAAATATAGAATAATATATATCCTCTAAAAGGGTTTCCTGAGGAAGCAACAAGGGAACCATGATAACACAAGAAGGGGAGAGGAAAGAAAGTGGATGCAGGGTTGATTTGATACGGATTCTTGTCCTTTGGAGGTTTTTCCTTTTAGCTAATTCTTCCTTATAAATCACTATCATCAAAATTTGACTTGCATTATCCTTTTGACTTTTCCCCATGTTTATTGTGAATTGTTTACTTGTCATGTAAGGGAAGTGTGTTTTTATGCAATTTATTGGAGAAAAAACTCATTCACCCTTACTCATGCGCCATTATTCTACAATCAACATTCCTCTCCTATGCTATGAGAATTTTCATCTACATATTTATGAAAGGACCCTATGTGAAACCATGGTTGTTTTATTCCCACAAATGGTAAGAGAACTCAAAGGAATTTGACTAATAAGAGCTTCTAGAAACTAGTAACTTGATGCTAAGAATATGACAACAAATGGTATGGTTTTTAGGGGAAAAAAACATGGCTTAAATATCCACAATGTCTAATCAAACACCACTAAACTCAAAACCTTATTATTGTTTCCCATGAAAATTTTGAGCCCAGTTTTATCCTTCAAAATATCCCCAGAAAGCAACCAAGAGTGTGGAATATTTATACATGCACTAAAGAGAAGTAAGAAGTCCTTGAGCAACTATAGAAAAAAGAAAAAGGAAGATATTTATTAGGTTGTTAGGGTAGTGAAAAAGAGTTACATGGCTAATTGATGGTTGGATGACAGAATATATCACTTAATAATGAGAAAACAGTATAAGTCATATGGTTGGATGAGGGAATGGTTCGCTCTGTAATGAGAATATGGGCTATGGAATGTGATTAATGTGCAAGGTTGAGTGATATTAGAGCCACATAGGGTAGTATCATAGTCTAACTTAGAAGTGGAGTCCATAGTTTATTCAGATGGTTGGGTAGAAAATCGCTTATCAACAAACTTATGTGGAACTTCCATTCATTTACAAATAAGTGTTCATAATTATCTCTTTTATGAATGCTTTATACATTTTTGTTAATTCCTTTAATTCAATGGATAATGAATGTATTTTGAATATGGAATGTTATAACATTGAATTTATATTTTGATAATATATCACTTATGGTTTACATCTTTGTCAGGGTTTGAATTCAATATACTAGTAGGTTATTAAAAGAAGTAATTCTTATGGAGTTATATGACTCCAAGTGGGCATATATGAAAATATTTTATATGTAGTGGGGTAAATTTATATGTAAGAGGGGTTGTCCTAATAAAGGGTCCACATATGTAATGAGTGAAAATAGGTATATATAGTAGTCAATATAGTAATTATTGGTATTTATATGTTCGTATTTATGTTAATTGGTGGAGGTTCACATATTTTGTAAGTGTTTATTATGCAACACATGTCTACTATCACTTTGGGAGTTGTACTCTATGTTCAAATATTTTTTATATTGTATCTACTATGGGTTATTATGTTATTTTGAGGATTTATTACATAACATTTGGTATGAAAGTGGACAATCCTTGGGTTTTTCTCCTTCAGACGAGCCACCTTATTAGTTTCTCTCTAAAAAAATGGATCATATATAGTGGGAAAATATTTCATGGTGCATATAAGACATAGCAAAGCATCTTCTATTAACATTTCAAATTCTAGTTCAGTATACTTTTATAGTTACATGCTATGGAAGTTATGGTTTTTTACTAGTCTCAAATAAGTATTCCTAGAAAAATAATTATATATGAAAATATTAAACTCCAAAAAGAGTTTCCTTAGTACAATTGGAAAGGAGGTATACTATACTATTTCTAATTCAAATTTCATATCTACAAGTGAAGTACTAACAATGTGGCAGAATATATAAGTGCATTGTTCTGAAATAGGGAAAAATAACAAGGTTTGTTAATGCATTCATAATTTATATTTGAATGTACAATCTGAATGGAACCAATGGGGTCCTAAAAATAACATAACATAGTGCACCCTATAAAATTTCAGCAAAAAAGGATCGAAATTTAAAATTTGTAAAAAGATGAATATTATCCAATAGGATAGTCTCCAAATTAGGGCTTTAAAAGCCAAGTCAAGTCAAAGTTAGCATAAATCTTGAATGGGATCTGTAATTCAAAATGATCCTAGAATATGAAATAAGGTGGAATATGTTTGTAAAGTTTTTTTTATAAATTGGGATAAATATTGAATCATTTTTAGTTAAAATCTAAGGATTTTCGGTTAAATCCAAAATCAAAACCAATGACACTACCTAATAGAGATGAAAAAAAAATTGAAATCAATCCCATGTAAAGGTTGAATATGGTATAAGGGATTGGTATGATTCCTAGGAGGGTAGATTTTTATTTTCAAAGTGGAGCTTCTAAGTGGTTGAAGATTCTTGATCAATACACTATATTATATGCAGCATGGGAGGAATTTGAAAAACTCTTCTCAAATAAATTGATTAGGGGTAGAAAAATGGTGGATATGGATAATATTCAAGATGAATTAAAAGAAAAAAAATGAGATATCAAGAAGAAAGGTGTTGATTTGTCCAAGATTCAATAAATTAATGAAGCATTCACGAAGAGAAATCATAAATTGAAGCAATAAAATTTTAGAAAATGAATGTGGGAAAAAGATGATTGAATGGAAGAATTTAATCAAAAGTGAAAAAAATCAAAAGGTTACATAAGCAATAAAATCATCTACAAGAGTTCAAATCAAAGCATAAGTATGTTTATAATGCCAAAATAGTTGAAGAGACTACTACCAAAATACTTCAACCGCAAATTACAAGAAGGTTGAAGAAACCTTAAATACAAATGTAATATAAAAGTGAAGAAGGACGTCATAATTAGATGGATGACATTGCATTACAACTTCAATGGAGAAGGAAAACAATATTCAATAAGGTCAAAAAATTTATTGAAGATGTTGAGATCCAACTTGAGGATGTGCATACCAAATAGATCACATCATCTCAAAGGCTAGAGTAATCAAAGACATGCAAAGAGGATAGAGATACAACTTGAGGGTGTGAACATCAAATATGATCATATTATATCAAAGGATAGAGTAATAAAATGTCAAGAAAAGAGGATAGAGGAGGTCATTTTCTTTAAAAATAAAATTGATCATATATGTTTGTAAATGAATAAAAATCATCAAAGTTGAAACCATATCAACACCTTCATTTCCAAAAAAGATTCCACAATAAACAACATGACCTACATTTACATTACCAATGAATAAGATGTAATAATCAATGGCATACACAACATATCGTACCATAGGACCATAATTAAATGGTACATTATTAGTGACAATAACCTACAACAAATTGGAGAAGACACAGCGATAACACATAGAATCAAAGAGAATTGAAGATAATTGTATTTGGATGGATGGATCAAAAAATGGTAGCAAGAGAACATAAATATAAAGAAATCTTATTACTTAGTAGAAACCCTTAACTACATATCTTTTAGGAAAAATATTTTTGAAGGAGGGTACTATGATTTTTTTTCATGAATAGAAGGGTATTATCATATGACCTATGTTAGCCAAAAATACACACCTCCTGCGGATAGGATTTGCTTCCCTAGTTTGAATGGTTCAGAACTAGAACAAAACACAAACACCAAATATTAAACTTTCCCTAGATCCGATTAATCACTTGAATGTAATGCATCAATACTTCTCTTAAAGGTTGTCCTCACTGTTCTTGAAGCTTTTTCCTCCGATACTATAGAAGATCCTGGAAAAGATTAAAGACAACAAGAAAAGGATGATAGCATACAAGATAATCAACTAGATATATGCTCGTGACCAAGGAATCAAGCAATATATACAAATGAAACAGTAAATATCGAAAAGAAAAGACATTTTTTTATAAGAAATGATTGGAGAGACTACAACCTTTGTGCCTTGGTGTTGAGAGTTCCTTCCAATGGATCCTTGCATCTAACTTCACAGTTCCTCCAATAGTTCAAGAATTATTTTGGAAGAGTGTGGGTATGAAACACAATTCTTCCTCCTCTCTCCCATGGGGAATGAGCCAATATTTAAAGGCATGGGAGGATAGGTATGGTTGAGGATATCATGGGTGAGGTGGAAATAATATACAAAAATGGAGGATCTCGAGCTCTAGGTGGTTCCTAAACCATAGGTATGAGGCTCTGCAGAGGTAAGCTTCTAGACGCCTCTCGAAGATTCTCTTATTTCCTTCAAAACTCAAGCATCGCTCCTCTAATGAATAAAACAAGCAATGTTAAGGGGGTAACTCTTCTTGAAATAAGGATAGAAGTGGTGGCACCTCTCTTTTCTAATGTATTAGGAGTGTTACCAGTTATTTTCTTCTTGGGTAATGATTTTTGTCAATGGGGAAAGAGTGTTACTAGCTCAAAACAAGGAAAAACTGTAAGGGGATATTTTTTCCTATCATTTCTCTAGGGAAAACTTTGAGGGATTGAAGAAGACAATGGAATACATATCTCATAACATGATGGTGATGATATTTTGGTGTAACAGATATGCCCCCCAAAGTATGATGGATAGAGGGAAACAATAGGCATAATACTTTGAAAGAACAAGGTATAGTATCGAGGCAAAGGTATAAAGGTAGGAACTTCTAGAGCATCACAAAATTTCTGTAGCACCTTTTACATTTTGATACATGTCCCAAATGACCCACAACATGGCTTCCGACCAATACAACGCAGATCCATGTGAGATGCAGAAAGGTCATGGCTACTAAAATACAGCGTAGATCCATGTGAAGAAGACTCAAATTTGGACATAGATACCATACATACAATGTAAATCTATGTCATACTGATGCAAATCTGAGCACAACAACAAAAATACAAATGTGGATCCATGCTAAGACTCATACAAATACTCCATCGCAACCTAGGGAAAGAAATGAGCACTTAACAAATACCCAGGGTCTTCGTCTAATCTTCCACAAAGTACGATTCTATCCATGTGATTACAATTTCTTGATATCAAACATGGTAGAAACCACTTGATTAATGGTCAATGATGAGAACCGTTAACAAGTGCGAGAGAAATCACCATTGATTTCAATGATTCCCAGGGTACCCTAGTACAATCTCCTGAGTGTGAATAGATGACTTGATGTCGAACACTCAATAGAATCTATTGATCAAAGGTCAATGATGTGAACCTATATCGAAAGTGAGAGAATCTATCATTGATGCATACAGACCTCAAGGTACTAAACTTGTTTCTAAGACTAATTCCTGGATGATGAGCTGATATCGACACAAATAGTCTTGTCGAAGGAGGGCCATCATGAATCCCACATCAATGACATGAAACTCAGAACAAAGTTCTAGAATTTTGAGTATGAAGTAACCATAGGACTGACTCAAAATTATCTGACACAAAATTTGTTTAACTACAGGTGTATACTCTCAAGACAATTTCCCTTTTGAACATAAGGTGGAACGACCAAATACTTGGAAGAATTGACTTGATGAGGAGGAACACAATGCGACAAAGGACAATGCATTATTTGAACAACTCAAAGGAGTGACATGACTCATGAAAGTGGATCGACTTGGAGACAACCTGAATACCCAATTGACTAAATGAAATGCAGACAAGTGCCATGTTCAAAGGTGACTAACAACCGCCATTACTAAAAAAATGTTTTCCCTTTCCCTTAATTTCCCCATCATGATTGATGAGTGCCTATTTTCATTTTTACGAGTTCAAATAGGGTAACAAAAACTCGTTGTAGCTCATCCTTCGGATAAGTCCAAACTCATATGTTTTACGAACCTGAGAAAGGAGGGGTTTGTTCCCAAAAGAGGGTCCTTCATCGTTTGATTTTATGAGTTCGATGAAAGAAAAACTCATTTGTCGTTTCATGTTTAGAGAGCGAAATGACTAAGAAAACTCCAAGGTGGCCTTTTTCGTAAATTTAGTCCCCAAGGCCCAAAAAAGTATAAAATAATACCTAGGAGAACTCTTCTAGTCATGATTGGCTGGAGTGTACCCTTTTTGTAAGTAGTGACCCATAGTCTGAAAAAGGGGTAAACTATTACTAGGAGGATGACTCTTCAGGCCCTTTTATGAGCGTGAAGAAGACAATTTCACTCAATAATATTTTCACATTTAAAGAGTCCGAAAAGAGCTTAAATAAGACTCCATTAACCTTTTTGCATGTTTGAACCCAGAGCACGAAAACGTAATAAACTAAGCTCAAATCACTTTTCATGTTTTAACCAGAGAATAAAAAAATGAAAACTAAGCTCAACACCATCTTATTGTTTTTAACGAGCTCAAAGATCAATCAAAATAATGCTCAAAGAATATTCTTCATTTTTTAAACGAGCTTGACACAGAGAAACAATTATGCTCAAAATGGCCTGTTTCATTTTTACACAAGCTTGAAACAGAAAAATAACTATGCTTGAGACATGATTTCATTTTTATGCAAGCTTGAAATCAAAAGGTAAACTTTGCTTGAAACAACCTATTTCATTTTTTAACGAGCTTGACATAGAGAAAGAACTATGCTTGGGAATGGTTTCATTTTTATGCAAGCTTGAAACCAAAAGGTAAAATATGCTTGAGGGCTATTTTTTATTTTTTAATGAGCTTAAAACTAGAAATAAACTATGCTCAAAACATGGTTTCATTTTTATGAAAGCTTGAAACCAAAAGGTAAACTTTGCTTAAGGAGTGGTTTTATTTTTTAACGAGCTTGAAACCAGAAATAAACACTGCTCAAGGGGTCATTTCATGGTTTAACGAGCTCGAAACTTAATGAAAGAAAGTGTGCTCAAAATGAATCCCATTGATGGGAAATTTCCCAACGTGATGTCCAGTGGTTGGTAATTTCCCCCAATATAACTTTCAAGTATCTTGGTATCAACAAAGGGTGGATGCATGTCCCCCCAAGGTTCATTTCGTCTGCCTGCTCTATTCGCCATCCAACTAAATTCATGGTTACTACCAGGAAAAGGTTGACCAGAAACATATGAAGAAAGAGGATCAAGTTTTACAAGCAGATGAAATGAAGGTTCAAGACTTGACACAATGGAAGAATCCGTTTCATTTTTTAACGAGCTTGACACAAAAAAAGGAATTTTTATCAAGGCTGGTTTTATTTTTTAACGATCTTGAAACCAAGAATAAACACTGCTCAAGGTGACCTGTTTCATTTTTACACAATCTTGAAACAGAAAATATCTATGCTTGGGGACATCCATTTCATTTTTTAATGAGCTTGGAACAGAGAAAAAGAACTATGCTCTCAAACCTGCTCTTACCCAACATGATATCCAGAGGTTGGTAGGCTTCCCCCATTACATAAAAGCTAGCGGATTAACTCCAGTATGATTTCCATAGACTATATCCATGCCCCCCATTTTACCTATGATGGGAAGAAGATAACTAGAAGAAGGGGAAGGAACCACAAGAACATGCGGCACATCCAGGGCAGTCTAATGACTAGGATTAATGTGATGGTCAGGTGTAATAAAGGAAATTTGATCAATGGTCACAATCTTTCCATCATGGGAAAAATGCATCCCTCTAAAAAGTGTGGAAACTACAGCCTTCATGGCATACACATATTCACATCCAAGGATAATACTGAAATCTAAAGGACCTTAGACCACCATAACATCAATACAGATAGTTTTCCCTCCTAATGTAATAGGAAAATGAGGAAGGGTCCCTAAAGGTACAATAGGTATTCAATTAAAATCCAGTATCTGATCGGTGGCTGGCACAGGCTGAGGAGAACCTAAAGCTTTCCAAGCAGTTGAGGATAGAATGCTAACAGAATCCCCTTTGTCAACAATAGTGTGAAGCATCTTCCTAGCAGTAACATTCACAACTATATGGAAAGGAACACTTGAATTAAGACGAGACTCGGTTAGGTTACTCCAATCAAAGGAAATAAATTCATTACTTGGAAAGGATTCTATTAAAAAAAAAATTCCACTTATCGAAAACAATCAGAATGAAGCATAAAAACTTCAACATGTTTTAGTTCATTCTCTACTTGAAGAGAAGAACAAGATGAAGATTTGGTAAAAGCAACTACTTCAATCTTAACAATCTCGGATGAAAGAGTGGGATCAGGTGGAGATGATGTTGACTCGCACACTTTAACTTCACTCTTCAAAAGAAGAGTGGGATCAACCAAGGATGGAACTATATCGACCAAGTCAACTTCACTCTTCAATGGAAGAGTGGGTTTGACAGAGGATGGAATTGGATCGACCACTTTATCAACCAATGGGATTTCAAGTGACAACTTACGATAAAATGTTGGAAGCCATTGTTGAGGAACAGAAATATCTTCGAACAACTTAGAAGATTCATCCATGAGAGGACAAACGTAAGTAAAGTGCATTTCCTTACAAAGCAAGCAAGGATTTCTGACTTTAACCTTCCGACTCTTAACCACAAAGTCACTGGTTGAGGGGGGATCACCAGTATGATGACCAAAGGCTAATGGCATCAGTTCTTAGGAAACCATGGACCATTCTTCTAAAACCAAGGATAAACCATGACAATATTTCATAATGTGATCACCCTTGCAAATCCTACAAGGGAATTTGGGCTTACACAGTTTTTGGGTGTGCAGATCAACACTTTCCGCACTAGGAGGAGTAATTGGTTGAGACTTGGTTTTCTATTTTTTCTTCTTCTTCTTAATATTCCTTTTATTCTTCGTCTTATCCACCTAAATACTAGTACTACAACTTTCAGTAGGCGAAGAGGGAGAACAGGGAGAAGAAACATCTGGCGAAGAAGGTAAGGGATCAACATGAGGTGGATGATCTCAAAATAAAGGATTAGGATTAGAAGAAATTGTTGTACATGGGATAACTAGACTGGAGAATAACCAAATAGGTAATCCATTAGTCAATCCAGGAAGGCTTAACGTAGCCATGAGAGGAGGACCAACATCCCCATATGGAGGGAAAACAAAATATGTGCTTGGTAAAGGAGTCTCTTGGTTGGTAGTCCTGGAAGGTGAAGCCATAACTATGTAACAAAACAATCTCTCTCTTCTAAAAAATCCTAATTGTACAGACAACAAGTGCTACTCAAACTAAAGCAACAAGCAAAATATGTGAGAGGAGTGCATTAAAAGTTTGGAACCTAATGGGATTATCAAGGCTTCACAACTACTGTGATGCCAAGATAGCCAAAAGGTTAACTAAGATCGTCTCAAAATTACTAAAAGTGTCTCCCGATATACGCAACGTATGTGGGAGCTCCACTCCGTAGTAGTGTTGTCTAATGCACAACCGTTCACAAGGGGCCTTCCTATATATAATCGAGTATGTGAAGTACCTTTCGATATACCTCAAGGGTATGTGAAAGGTCGTTCTATATAAGGATGATACATGGAAGAACCACGCAGGTCCTGGGTTGCAGTGCAGGAAATAAACAATAGCTCCTACGTTTAAAGACGTCAGAAAATGTATCTAACCCATCACACAAATTTCTAAATATTTTAAACCTAAGATAGAGCTTAATTTTATATTGAACGGTTAGGTGGATGCATGAGGTGAGGACATAAAAATTAAACCATGTAGTATGATGTGCAAAATTTCACTTTAACTTTAAAGGTATGCCCTACTTAAGGAAGGGAGAGAAAGGTTCAATTTATTTGAAACATAGAACAAATCCCATACAAATATAAAAAAACACTTGCTTATATGGTCCGTTCCTAACTGAAACAAACAAAATATTCCCTTTTGAACTGAAAAGGAAGTGAGATCTCTAAGCAAAAGCAAGAAAAGATATTACATCTTTTATACAAAAGTGTTTAGATTTTTCAACTAAAGGGAGAATAAACTAATCGCAAAATTATACAATAACTTTCATATGGACTTTTCAACAATTTATGAAAAAAAGGAAAAACATACAAAAATCATGTACAACAAATGAAGAAAAACTGAAATGAATATTTTCGTGTTCTATCAAAGAATACAGAAATCAAAGATCTAGCAAAACCAAGTTCTATTGAAATCCAACCATGAAGCTTCAAAGACCAACATCAATCAGAATTCTTGAGAATACCTATGGATTTATAGATGCACAACCGGGGTTTGATGGGATGCTACACCCCCATGGCTTGAGGGTCTTTGGGCAAGAAAAAAATTTGGCCCTTTTTTTAATTTTTAATTTTTGATTGAGTTTTATGTTAAAAAATGAATTGCAAAGTTCAAACAAAAACTATAACTATCTGAAGCATGCATCTCAAATACCAAAACAAGCATTTAAGAATCAAACACCAAACATGGCTAAGAAGAATACCTGGCCCCGCTTCTACAGGTGTTGAACAGGGCGTTACCATCCTGAGCATCGCTTCTTGTACATAGAAACAGAGTGGTGGCACCGCTTCTTGCAGGTTCAATCTAGGGCATTACCAGTTCCAGCACAGCTTCTTTCACACTGAAAAAATGGAAGTGGCACCGCTTTATGCTAACAGGGAAAAGGCAGTGGTAGCTCTAGAACTGCTCATAATATACATCCTAGTTGCGGTGGCCGAGATGGTGATTTGAAAAATAAAATAAAAATGCAAGATAAGAGTAAGTTACAAACTAAAAAATGAACCCAAACAATCACCAGAAAACCCAGTGTACCAAAAACATGACGATACAAAGGTTGATAGAGGAAAATCAATCAAATTCAAAGCAGATCTATAGATCTATGAATGGAAAAAGTAGATATACAAATTGAAAATGAAGGTGGAGGTTTCAACTTACCAAAGATTCAGAATTCGAAGTAGTCCACAGTGGAGTCACCACTTTTGTTATCCAAAAATACGCACCTCCTACAGACAGGAGTTGTTTCCTTAGTCTGAATGGTTCATATCTAGAACAAAAAACAAACACCAAATGTTAAACTCTCCCTAGATCTAGTTAATCACTTGAATTTAATGCATCAATACTTCTCTTAAAGGTTGTCCTCACTATCCTTGAAGCTTTTTCCTCTGATACTACAGAAGAACCTGTAAAATATTAAAGACAACAAGAAATGGATGATAGCATATAAGATAATTAACTAGATTTATGCTCATGACTAAGGATTCAAGCAATATATACACATGAAACATTAAATATGGGAAAGAAAAGACATTTTTTATTAGAAATGATTGGAGAGACTACAACCTTTATGCCTCAGTGTTGAGAATTCCTTCCAATGGATCCTTGCCTCTAACTTCACCTTCCCTCAAATAGTTCAAGAATTATTTTGGCAGAGTGTGGGTATGCAACACAATTCTTCCTTCTCTCTCCCATGGGGAATGAGCCAATATTTAAAGGCATGGGAGGATAGGTATGGTTGAGTATCTCATGGGTGAGGTGGAGATAAGATCCTAAAAGGGAGGATATCAAGCTCAAGCTGGTTCCTAAACCATACGGATGAGG
Source organism: Pseudotsuga menziesii (assembly GCA_001517045.1). Lineage (NCBI taxonomy): Eukaryota > Viridiplantae > Streptophyta > Pinopsida > Pinales > Pinaceae > Pseudotsuga > Pseudotsuga menziesii. Next base: position 327,160 of record LPNX011089071.1, read on the forward strand.
CTCCACAGAGGTAAGCTTCGAGAAGCCTCTCAAAGCTTCTCTTTTTGCCTTGAAAACTCGAGCACTAATCCTCTAATGAAGAAAAAAGTAAGGGGGTAAATATTCTTGCAATAAGGCTAGAAGCGGTGGCATTGCTATTTGCTCATGTATCAGGAGTGTTACAAGATCTTTGCTTCTTGGGTAATGCTTTTTGTCAATGGGGAAAGAGCGTTACCAGCTCAAAACAAGGAAAAACTGTAAGGGGATATTTTTTCCTATCATTTCTCTACGGAAAACTTTGAGGGATTAGAGCAGGAAAGGGAATACCTATCTCATAACATGATGGTGACAATATTTCAGTGTAACAACACCAAGAGAAAGATATATGGGTGTAAATGTATATGTAAGTGTGTAAACATATATATGTAATAGGATTTGGCCTAATAAACGACCTACATATGTAATGAATAATAATAGTTATATATAGAGATCAACATAGTCATTATTGGCATGAACATATGATTTGGTTATGTGGTTGTACTTAGGTTAACTGGAGGATTTTATCATATTCTTTAAGGATTTTCTATGTTAAATAATATATATTATCTCTTTGGGATTTCTACTCCATGTTCACATATTTTGTACATTGTATGTATTGTGATTTATTATGCTATTTTATGAATTTGGTACATAACATGAAGTTCCCCAATGGAAAGGGAGGTGTATCTCTATATCACAAAATGTCATATGTGTGAAGAAAACCAAACAAAAACTAAAATATAAAGAAACCAACTACATCTCACTTATCTTTGTATATGTAATCCTCCTAGTCCAAATTGCTAAGATCCAAAATATTTTATCTCTTATTCTTGCTCACCCCTCTCTTTCTAATATAAAGGAATACCTATCCATAAATCAAATTTTATTTGGATAGCCTTACCATTGCAAAATTTCTTAGTAATAATTTTTCTAGTTAGATGATAAGATCTGTCCATTGCTCTCCAAAATAGAGATGATCCAATTTTTGTTTTGGATGGAATTATAATCCAATCCACTATGGAATGTTGCTTCATAGATGTTCCTTTCAAAACCTCCTGAGAAAAACTACATTCTACCATAAAATTACTATTAGCACTTAAGGAATGAGTGGTTAAGATGAAGGAGAGCTACATGAACTTACTATTAGATTGGTATCATCTCCTTATGATGGATGAAATGTACCATAGCGCACTCCAGAAGGAAGAAGAAGAATTAGAAAGGCTCACTAGTAAGTTGGAGATCACCAAAAATTCATTTAATAACACACACAGAGCCCTTCAAGAGTCAAAGTTGCAGACCTGTCAAATTCAAAAGGAGTTGAAGGTGCCACACCTTTCATTTTGCATGGAAGGAAAATTTTTGGGTATAATGGAGGAATCTCATGTGGAGGATGAACATGAGAAAAGTTCATATTTGTAAGTGTTGGAGAAAGAAGAATTCATGGAAAGGGATGTGCACAATTTGGATCAAAGTATTTCCTTGTGTCACAATGAGTAGATGTTCGACATGAATGAGTATCCAGATCCCACTATTACCATTGTGGAGAGCTATGAACCATATAGTATTGTAGGTGGGAAATCATAAACAAAGATTCATGACGAGGAGTGCAAATCACTACAAGTTAATTACATTAACAAAGAAGGGGTTGTTTTTCCTCAAAAACTCCACTCATTTTCCTAGCCTTTGAATATGAATGAAAATAATATTCAAGAGGCCTTACACCTTATCCCCGACATACATGATTTAGTGTCACACTAGTGTTGGATAATTGCTTCATTGGAAGATCAATCTTCTCTCGAAGCCAATGAGAAGATTGAGAAGGTATTGTCTACAATACAAGGTGACTTCTGACAATTGATTTCTGATAGATATTATTTGCTTTGCTTGTTGAAGTGTTGCATGGAGCATCGTTGAAGGAGAAAAAGAGATTTGCAAGCTCACACAAGATTTGATGAACACCCAAGATTCTTTGAAGAGCACTCAATGTGCACTATAAGAGTCCAAGATGGAGATGGAGAAACCTAATGAGAAGTTGCAAATACCATACCTACCGTCCTACACACCATTCATCCATCCTCACAAGGTTGATTTCATTCTTGATCATATGCAGGAACCTCATGAGATGGTGGGTCATGAGATGCATTCAATTTTGCATGTTCTTAAGGATTGTGCATACAAGCTTGATGAGAACCAAGCACTTGATCTTTCCCAAAGAAAACTTGAGCTATTTTCTGAAGAGAGTCTCTTCTCCATGGAAGAGTCAAATGAGATCACCTTAGTTAGATCAGTCGGTGATGAAGAAGATTCAACCATAATTTTGGTGGATGAGAATTGCAGCGATATGATTTTGGTTCACAATTATCTACCCTACATCTTTAATTCAGCTATATAATGTGGGGATGAAAATTGGTTGAAAGGATTTTTCTGTTGGTGTCGCAGGCTGAGCATGAGACTTCCACTCTTCCAGTTAATGTATTGATGGTCAATCCATGTGGTTTGGAAAGTGCACCAGTAGTAGTTGAATTATTCCCACCTAGATCAATCAATGTGAGAGTATATTCATCCATTGATTGGGCGGCTAGACACATGATCCAGATGTGTGCCCTAGAGGGAAAATTTTTTTTGCATTAATGGAGATTCATTACACACATCAGAAAAACTTTGTGAGCAATGGAATGAGCATGTATGGTTTCTATATAATTCTCTCAATATACATGGAGGGACATGGGATAACAACCTGTGTCTTCATAGCAGTAGTGGTGTGAATTCTAGTGCTAGCTTGCACATCGATTTTCATACTTTGGAGAGGCTCAAGATGGTTTGGACCAACATTGAAAAGTTCCATGCTTGGTGGGTGTTACACATAAATCTCGTCATCATCATGAGATGAGGTCCCAAACACCAATATTTTCCTTGAATCCTAAGTTGTGAAGCAAAACACTGGCCCAGACATCAATCTTGCATATAAAAATCTAGCAGTGCTCCTGCCTTTAAGTCAATAGGCGATCCCTTCTTCAACAATGCCTTTACCCTCTTGATAGTAGGTAGTGCCACCACCTTTAACTCTTGTACAAGGCGTAGTTCTACCCTATCACTACTCTTTCATAGTGAGCAAGAAGTGGTGCCCTTGGTAAAAATTTAAAAAGAGAGGTCTCCATGAAGTTTCTCAAAAGAAGGCTTCATGGCACCCTTATCCCTACACCTGAGGATCACATGGACTCAAGATCCACCCTTTCAAGATATCCTATCCAACTCACCCATCATTTTCTCAACCATCCCTATCCTCTCTCGGCCTATAAAAATAGTCTCATTTCCATGGTTGAGGAGAAGAAAAGTTATGCTGTTGAATTGACATTCTGGCCTGTATTAGTAGGGTGAGCATATAGGGAGGAAGTAGGAGCTTTTGGGGACAAGATATCGGCATTATGAAGGAGCATATTGACACTAAGGAAAATGTTGTAAACTTGTTCTTCATCGTAATGCAAAATTGGTTCCTTTCCCATAAAGTATGTAGTGTCATTATCATGTATTTTATTGTTGTATTCCTTAGAATAGTGGATCGTATTTTGGTGCTCTTTTATCTTGTTTTGATTTTTTTCATATGATATTGCAAGTGCATCCATGAAGAGCGATCATCGTAGGAAGCATCTGCACTATTTCGTCAAAGACACTCATTCCATATCTCCACCCATTCTAGGGAAAGTCTTCCAATTATGTTGTGAATCATTTGTTCTAGATCTGAACCATTCAGACTAGAGGAACAACTCCTGTCCACAGGAGGTGCATTTTTCCTAGCTACAAATCTGGCGACTCCACTGGAAAAGAGTTTTCAACGCATCTAATCTTCCTTGGTCTTCAACTCTTGTCTGAAATCCAAGCTTCATTTTTATCAATCAAATTTACTAGCTGATCTAGTGAGATCATGGTTTTCTATCATCAGATATGTTCATATCTGAGTTTTTCTCACCTTATGTGCTTTAAATTCCTGTTAATTCGTGATTTATATGCCAGTTTCACAGTGATTAAATTTTCTTTTTTTGGCATCTTTTTGTTTTGGACATCTACAAGGAACCGCACATGCATAGTGGGAAATAAGCGGTGCCACCTACTATAACCAGTTATCAATAAGTGGTGCCACCGCATGTACTCAGGAATCAGGAAGCGGTGCTCTCTCATAACCACTCTATTAGTGACCCCCAGGATGTGATGCCTGGTAGGTTTTTTCTAGACTTGTTTTTTGCAAAGTTTTGTAAAAAAAAATTGATTTGCTTTTATTTCTTAGTGTCTAGGCTTGTTTAAAGAGATCTGAGACTTTCAATTCAAAAATTTTGATCTGGTAAAGGCTTGTTTTTTCAAATCAAAAGCTAGGTTAGTCTCATCATCTTCATTGATTGTATGATAGGTTTTTATATTTTGAAAGGACTGCTTAAAATTTTTAGTTGAGGTAGATCTCATCCTTACTGTTTGATAAGACTGAAGAGAAAGAATTCTTTGTTGGTTTCTTGTTTTCATATTTTTTTCATTAAATTAGTGAAAGACTTCATTTTGCTTGTTTAAAAAAGAAATTTATTCTGTCGAGATTCATTTATAATTATGTTTGAAGACGAAATATTGGATCTCTGACCACCCTAATAAGATTTCATATCTCTATTTTTCTTCTTTCTTTTTACATTCTTGTCTCAATCAAAAGAAAAATATTAGGATTTTTAAGTTAGATCTTTCCGTTATTCAAGAAAAAATGAAAAATATTTAGTATGCCTTTGAGTGTTTTTTGTCTTTCTTTTAAGAAAAGAGATCTCTCCTTATCTACTTGCTTTCAAAAGATTAGTTTAGAAGCATCTTGCTTGTTTTGTATCCTCGAAAAGTTTTTTGAGTTAGACTGCTTGGGGAAGTTTTTTGGTTTTGAAACCAAATCGAAAAATAAATACTATCTCCTTCCCATAAGTAGGCATGTTTTGAAAGGTAAAGTGAAAGAGTTTGCACATCATAACTGCGTGGTTTTACATTTTTGTCATAACTCCATGCATTCACCTAACCGTTCAAATTAAAATCAACGGTAACTATAGGTTAAATTTTTTTTAGTAACTTGAGTGATAGGTTAGAGACGTGTTCTGGCGTCGTAAAACGTAGGAGCTATCATTTATTTCCTGCACTACAACTCAAGACTCGCGCGGTTCTTCCACGTACCATCGGTATATCGAACGGCCTTTCACATACCCTTGAGGCATATGGAAAGATACTTCACGTACTCGATTGTATATCGGAAGGCCCCTTGTGGATGGTTGTGTATTAGATAGCATTACTAAGGATATGAAGTCCCACTTACCTTGTGTATATCGGGAGGCTCTACTAGGATTCTTGAGACCATCTGAGAAAATCCCTTTTGGTCATCTTGTTGGCACAATACACTGAGAACAACACTCGGGGAGATTACTACGTACGTGTCGTCCAGGTAGTCGGTATTCAAGTGAGGGACGGTTGACCCTCCTCACTGTGTTTTACTATTGGACCCTGCAGTATATCGCAAGTTGCAAAAACTTTAAAATCCTAGTGAGGAACCAACTTATTCAGCCCCTCTTGTCACTTAAAGTTTGCTTATGGCCTATAGTTTGTGTAGGAGACGTTTTGTGTGATTTCCCTAGTTTTGAAACCCTAGGTTATGTTTAGTGACTTTTTACAATTTGGCTGAGTTTCAGTTGAGACAATCCAGAAGAAACCAGGGCTTACCACTTGAATTTCCACCTGCAACAAAGAAAGGCCCAATGGAAGCCACAAATCAAGGAGATGCAACTGACTCCCATGTGGGAGGTATCCCAGTTGTAGAAAGTGGAGATAAATTCACTTCTTATTTTAATCCCTTGGTCCAACAGTCTCCTACGGCTGACACTTCCTTTCATTCTCCAATGGAAGGTTGAATTGATGGTCTTGATGAAACTGAGTATGGACATGATGCTCCCTTTTGGAGAACTTCTATGGGCCAAGCCATTTCCTAGTTTGGGATTATTAGACCCTCTTTTGGAAACCCTCCTCTGAATGAGGATACATATAGGAGAATTCAAGCGTCGCTTGATCTCTCACATAATTTTCAAGAGAGGATGGACAGGGTTATGGCTACCCATGTACCTCATAAAGAACCTATGTCATCTCTCTTACCTCGTCTATCGGATCCATGGCCTTCTGGATATAGTCCACTTGTTGAGACTTCAGCTCCTGTTGATGATGTTCCACCTCGTGGTATGTCTCCTCGTAATCCAGGTCAAACCTCCTGTAGCATGGATTTCTCCTTACTATAGGGGCAGGAATGGCTCCCTTCCATCTATAGGACGAAAGGGTAGGTTCCTATGTGGAAATGCAGAAAAGAAAAGCTGAAATGAAACTAGACAAAAATGAAAGAAAATATGGACAAGAAATGGTCATGAGCCCCTCTGCAAATAAGGTTAGGGATTTGCTCCGAGAACCTGCAAACAACTATTAAAAATAGCAATAAACCTGCAAAAAAAGTTAACAAACAAACCTGCAAGCAATAATGGGTTAGAAAACAACTAAGATACTAAACAAAAGCATGAACAAATAATGGTATACCTCTTCTTTGGTGCAATGGGCCACCATGCCCTGGCTGGAAGAAGCACCTCTCTATCTCACTCAGCAATGGAAGAGCTATCGCTCAATGGGGAAGATGAGTGGATGAGAGGGGGATGTGGGTGGCTTGAGAGACAAAGGGTATCAAGGCATCCATGGGCAGCATAACAGTATGCAAGGGAAGAGTTGTTTGAGAGTGACCCCCAACCCCCCTTTTATAGCTTTTTGGGGGATTTTTAGGGTTTTAAGCCCTTGGTCAGAGATTTAGCCCCTTTTTTGGGCTTTTAGCTCCTTCCACCCTAACTTTAGCTCCTTTTAGGGTTTTAGGCTCCTTTGAGGGATTTTAGCCCCTTTTTAGAGGCTTTATCCCCTAGGAGAGTTATTTAGGATCCTTTTTGGGGGTTTTAAGCCCTTTTACTCATTTTTAAGCCTTTTTGAGGGTGTGGGGGTCTAATGGGGTGATACAAAGGTTATGCATGGGTGTCCTTGGGTGGTGTAGGCCATGTAGGGATGAGTGAAGGATTTTTTGGGTTAACAGATTGCCCCCTAATGTGTGAGGGCAGGAGATCATCGTATGGCCGACGAACATCATAGGATTTGCTGCAGAGAGGTGGTGCTTCTGGGGTTGGGGCATGGTGGTTTTTGGTTTTTGTATTAATATGGTTCCCATCAATGGGTGAGATACAAATAATGTGTGTCATGTATATGGATGAGGCGGGAATCCCCATGCTCGTAACAATGTCAAAAGAATAATTTGATCTATGCTCTAAAATATAAGAGTCAATCATATACAACTAATGATACATAGTGGTTGCCTCAATGCGAGGCTGAATACAATACTGATCTGAAGAACTGCTACATTGGACCCATGGAATTCTCATGGAATGTTATATCTTCATGACTGATGGCCTGCTGGATCTAGGACGGTACATAGCTGTATGGACTCACTGATTGAGAGTCAGAGTTTCTATGGTACAAGTATGTTGCATCAATCATAAATCTATATAGAAGCATTGGTGGGGCTTCTGAACACTGTCTCCAGCACAACCCAAAAATCACAAGGGACATAACCTGTTTAGGTCCCTGGAATAGACCCATCAATGTGCTAGAGTCAGGTGACATCTGGGGTGTTCGACCAAATACTGCGTGGACCAAACCTTGTACGAATCTCAATGGTGCGATGATGTAGTTGGAATCGAGCATGTGAGAAACAACCATCCCGAGAGGCACTAAGGACTCCTTTCAAGTGGTCCAAGGAACTCATTAATGATGTTAATGAAACCAAGGTACAGGGACCTCTAGGGCTATCCTGATCTGGAATATGTGTGTTGTCATCAACAGAGGGAGACCTGCCCCTAGACAAGGCAATGATGTTTCGTTGATCAGAAGCATGAGGGAGATAACCAAAGATGTGAGACAATCTACGGAATGACCCACCGAATAGGGGTGGGAGGGGGAGGGAAAGAATTGAACAGAGTCAGGGGGAGTGTGGTAGACTCAAACTTCCTTTGTTCAGAGTATGACAGTAGGGCGGACCAGGCAGCAAATGAAACTAACTCATGGGAATGGGATCATAGCTGTGATACCCAGAATGTCACTTCAGATGGGGAATACTTGGGGGAGGTGGATCCTTTTGATATTGATGGGATCTAAGGAAGACACATTGCAGAGTACTCTGAACAAAGGCGACCCAAAGTGGGAATGTTGCCAAACTATTTTTTTTGGGGTGGTGTCTAGAGACACCATTGTGGTACGATCTCGTGGATTTTTAGCGAGCCCGAGAAGGTAAATGCTCGATGGTGCTTTCAATTTTAGAGAGTCTGAAAGCATAAAGAAGACTCTAGTGGGGGCTCTTTTTCGTTGTTAGTCTCCTGTACCTGAAAAAGGATAAAATTTTACATAGGAGAACTCAGCCATCCTTTGGGGGATGAGAGACTTCTTTACCATTAGTAGTCCAATCAGGCCGAAAAAGGTTAAACCTATACTGACTGGACGGTCATTCGGATACTTTTACGAGCATGAACAAAACCAAGTTTTCTCGGCAATATTTTCTTGATGAGAAGGTTGGAAAAGAGCTTAATGACAACCCATGGTGAGATTTTTCATAAAGTGCGGCCCCTCTACTCGAGAAAGCATAAAAGTATGCAGAGGGGAACGGTCTTGGATTGAATATGCCAAGGTGGTCCTTTTCATTTGATGGTCTACATAGTCCATAAAAAGAGGTAAATGAGACAATGTAGATTCCCTTTCCTATACTTTAGCGAGCAGGAAAGGAAGCAGCTACACTCCGAGCTATCTTTTCATTATTTTTAGGAGTCATAAAAGAGCTTAAACGAAACTCTAGTATGGTCAACCGATTGCGGTGGCATAGGCGGTGCCCTATGTCAGGATGGTGGATAGTGGTCCAAAGGTCATCTACGTAGTATGGATAGAGCAGAAGGCTCTCAAACATACCAATACCTGTGCAGGATAGATCGCGACAGAGGCTCGCAAGTCGATGCAGCAGAGGCATGCAAACCAAGGTCGCTCTTGGACAGAGGTCAGGAGATCTGTGTATGAGTTGCGGTGGATGGACTTGACTACATGTGATGTGAGTGCAAGTCTGGAGGCACTTATATGCCAAATACATGCAAGAAAAATAAATCGTTTTGTAGACAATGGTCCAGAGATCCACGTAAGGTGCGATGGATGAAGTAGATAGCTATGTGTTAAAATACAAAATAAGAAGAAAAATGGTGACCCTTAATGGGCGGTGGCTCGAAAACCCGCATGAGTATAGGTTCACAGACACTTGCATTGCCATGATGTGGCTCATAAATCGAGGTAACTTCTAGGAAGTGGTCCCAAAATTTGTTTGTTAAACATGAGACAATGGTCTCATAAGGAGATAGAAATTTTGGCCTAGAGGTGTGAGAGGTGTCTTGAACAAGTTCCAAGTGAATTTGAATTAGCAGCTGATGGTGCTACCCCTAACTTGTGCTAAAAAACGTTGAAAAACAAGAAAGGGAAAAAACTACACTATAAGGGACTCATAGTGGTTATATCAAGCATAGACTCTCTTGAGGTGTAGCCCGTTGCACAGCTTCTTGAAGAGTCGATCGTCTGAGTCAACGAAGAGGTATGCCCCCTTACCGAGACGAAGGTCATTGGTAAGGCAAGATGACAAAATCTAGTCTTTTATGGGAAGAACCAATTCCACACTATGGTTTAAAGGGAATGGGGTAAAACCGAAGGTGGTCTTACATATATCTTCGTCATCGCGTAAGTGGTGCCGGGATAGATCAGGTGGATCTTCCACAGTCGACGAGGCAAAAGGGAAACTGGTGCTAACTATCATGAAAATGGTATTGGTTGTGGCTTTGGTTACCTTGCCCCCAGTCTCTGTTGGAGGAAGAGGGGAAGGCCTAGATGGAGCTGGAGGTAGGTGCGACATCATCTCAATTGGCTGGACATGAGTCAACACATCTTGGGGCCTTAGAGGTATGGTAGGTGGTTCAAGGTACCACACAGGATCTCCCAGTGTGAAATCCTATAGATTGTGGGTTGCCAAGATAGACTTACTCATGATCTCGGATGGTAGGAAAAGAAAAAGGGAAATGTTGATCAGGAATGAACCCCACTATTTCCCTGGTAACTGAGGTTGAGGTTGCGACTGAGGTTGCGGCTGCAGATAGAGCTGCGGTTGTAGAAACAATGGAAGAGACAGATCTGATGGACTGTCGGTGATGGTGGAGATGAGAGGGTCTATAGAACTGGACATCATGTAAATGGACATGGTGTCTGAAGAAGGAGGTGGGTGGTGAACTTCTTCGATCAGGGTGATCTCAGATTCAAGGGAACGTTGATGGAGGTCGGCTAGAGCGATTCAGAATTTGGGCAAGTCTTGACAGTGGTGAGTATAGTGTCCATACAGATCGTAAAGGGCACAAGCAATGTTTGTTCTCAATGCCTTGTTTCTCACTATCGGCACGGTTGGGAGTTCAACCATGGGGAGGTTTTCAGTTGTATCCATGGCATCCAAATGTGCACACATCATTGGAATCTCAGGGAAGTTCTGAGTCGGATGGCCCTATTCTTCACAGACGACACAAGGAGAGACTTGTCGTGGCTCTACGGTAGCTTTCACATTCTTACCCCTAGCCCTTTTTGGGTGGGGCGGTACAGGTGTAGGTGCAGTGGTTGGTTTTTGCAGACCGAGTGGGGGATGAGACTCGACCGCAATGGGTTGGACGAGGGTTAAAACTACCTAGGGAATTGATGGTTGAGCTGGTGGATCATGATACCATAAGGGAATTCCCAATGTAAATTTGGGTAGGTTCAGGGTGGCCATTACCGGCTTGCTCATGACACCACATGGGGGAAAGAGGAAGAGAATTGTATGGACTGGTGAGAAGCCCAGATAACTCCCTGCTGGTTGTATGTGGGGGTGCAGTTGTGGTTGCGGCTATGCATAATGCTATGGCTATGGGTAATATTGTGACTGCTATTGGCGTTGCGGCTACGGACGGTGTTCTGGTTGCGGTTGGGGCTACGGCTGCGTTTTTTGTTCGGGTGCAGCAGTGCTGGATGAGAGCATGCACAATTCCACAGTCTCGTTTGGTGTCAGTGGTGGTGACACTAAGGGGAAACAAGCCATCATGGTGGTATCGGCAAATAACCCAAGGCCCACATTCAACAATGGGGAGGCTGGTATGTTGTCAACCATGGTGTTGACCACAGGGACGACATTGGCGTGTTTCGTCATCCCTTGCGGATCAATGGTGTTGATGGTAGGGATAACGTTGGTGGGTGTTGTTAACCCTTGTGGATCATGATAAGTCAGCTGATCAACCGTCACGATCTTCCCTTCGTGGGGGAACATCATGAGGTAGAAGATAGTTGATGTGACATCTCTCATGGCATACATATAACTTCTTCCGAGGAGAAGGTTATGGTCCAGTTGAGCATTGACAACCTCTATGTCAATCAGAACTGTCTTCCCAGCTAATGTGATGGGGACATGGGGGAGGATTCATTAGGATTTAGTGGGATGGCCATCATAATCCCGTGGAGTTGTGGAGGATGGTTGTAGAATTTGGGATCCAAGTTTCTGCCAAACTAGGGTAGACATAATGCACGTAGATGCCCCCTCATCCACTATGCACCAGTGCACAACCAGATTTTGGATAGACACTAGGATTTGAAAGGCGATGGTTGATGGCATGCGTGGTTCTCCATTCTCTATGTCGAATGCGATCAACTTGGAGTCGAAGGGGTCTACGGCCCCAAGGGCGGCTAGTAAGCCTTTTCGCTACATTGGGCATGTTTTAAGTACCTCAAGAGCGAACATGGTCGTTGGTGTATGGGCCAAATCATCCACGATGCTATAGCTAACTGCAGCTCTAGCCGTGGCATTATTGGCAACTCAACATATGGGGGGGGCAGGGGAAAGGGGGTAACTCAAGAGGTGCATTGACCGATTTGGATGTAGATGCCACTGATGTGTCAGTGGGTTCGATGGTGGTTCCGTACTGATTTTGTCTGGTTTGTAGGTTGACCACTTCAATCGTCGTGGCTAGCAAGTGGTGGACACCTGTTTCGGCCGTGGGAGGTGCCCCTGGAGCATTGGGATTGGGTTGGGGAGGAGGTGTGGTTGCCACCAATCCTTGGACTGTTAATGGGTTTTGAAGCACCATAGGAGGAGGTCCTTGTGGTGCTGGGTTGGATTGGTCTTGATTTGTAGCATTGGTGGCCTGTTGAACCTTGTTCCTAATGGCCTACTTAGCACGACCCATGAGGGGACACTCAAATGTGTAGTGCCCATAGACCTCACAGCGTGTGCATGGTTGGTTTATGTGCAACAGGCCATTATGTCTTGGTGCATTTGGTCATGGGGGATTTTGGGCGGGTCGGTTTGCTGCGGCATTGTTGGGAGGGTTTGGTTGTTGACCACTCCTTTGTGGTTGGTTATTGGCTTGGTTCCGAGGCCAATTATTTCTAGATTTCCCTTGTTGATTGTTTGGGGCAGGCTGGTTGGGACAGTTTTGTTGTGCAAATACTTGTCCTAACAGAGTAGGTGGAGCGGGGGCGGGGGCTTGAACTGCTTGCACTGGTGGTGCATAATAAATTTGGGTGGGAGGCGGTGCCACAAATGTGTGCATTTGCCCTGCGTATTGTTTTTTTTGCCATGCCAAGGTCTGAGCCTGTTGCGGTGGTGCACGTTGTGCATACGAAGTTGTTGCTCCGATCTAGGACATCATTCTGGCATAGTCCGGAGTTTGGTTTTGGTAGGCAACACTAGCATTATTTCTTGGTTGTGGTGGAATTGCAGGTGGTGTCGGACAGTGTTGTGGTTGTTTGGAGACTGAGCCTATGATGCCATCTACAGCATGGGATGCCCCTGATGCATCTCGGTAGGAGGTACACAGATGGGGAGCATCTGGAATGACGGTGTAGAGGTATCCAGACTATGCATAGATTAGGTCAAACTGTTGGGCTTTCGGTATGGCCTCTTCTTCGGATTGAGGACGTTTGAATGCGACGTCCTTTGCTATGGGTGGGAGCAAGGTTTTGAGAAACCAATCCAAGAATATCCTGTCGTTAAGTTGGATTTTACACAAACTATGACATCACCGCCACTCATGGATGTGGTCGGTTATATGTGTCGCAGTGCTCTGGCGACAGGATAACAATATCTCCACCCCTTCGTCATATCTGACGGGGAGTTGGAAATACTACAGAAACATGAAATCTAAGGAGTTGAAATATGGGTACTTGGCTTGCGGTATCTCAATGTACCATTTGGCTGTCGCACCTATGAGGGTGCGTTGGAATAGTCTTAGCCTGATCGAGTCATATACAATGCTATTTGAGGAGTACCATAGATGAAATGTCATGATGTGATTTTGGGGACACTCCCCTGCTTTCCTTTCAAACTTGGGAATGTCTGAGGGAAGTTTGGTTGGCATGGGGGGCCAAAAGGTTTGATGGCGGATGGGGTCATTTGTCAATCAAGCCAAATCAGGCAAGTTAAGACGAGCCATGAAAGGCATATTTGACCCCAGGTTGATGTGAGATGGGGACGGTATGGTTGTGGGGTTTGGAGGTGCATAATGTACCTGCATAGATGGGGGTGCTAGTGGTGCCATTGTAGATGGGCCAATGCCCCCAAGTGTGGTGTGAGGGACAGTGTGGATGGAACAGCCACTGCCCCCATGTGTGACAAGAGGGGTAGTGTAGGTGGGAGGGGCATTGCCCCCATGTGTGACAAGAGGGGCAGTGTATGTGGAAGGTCCACTGCCCCCATGTGTGACTGGAGGGGTAGTGTAGGTGGGAGGAGCACTACCCCCATGTGTGATAGGAGGGGCAGTGTATGTGGAAGGTCCACTGCCCCCAAGTGTTGCAGCTAGGACAGCTTGAGTGGTTACTATGGGTGGTGGCAGATGAGTGATGACGGTTTGCATGACCATGCTAGGGCCACCTACAGGGTTGTTGGTGATAATTTGGGGTGTGGACATGGGTCCACTAGCGATTTCTATGCCGAAAAATGGATCTGGGTTTGCACCAGCCATGGGGCTTGATGGTGTTGTGTACAAGTCTGGTTCAGACTGATATGGGTCTGAATCTGAATCAGAGGCTGTGTGGCCTTCTGATGGTGTGAGAGGTCATTGAGAATGGTCTCGGCGGTGTCAGTTCAATGACCCGAATTGTGATGGTTCACCTCTGCATGAGGAAGAGCGTGAGGGATCAATTGTGTTAGATTTGTGTATCAAACTGGTGGGAATGATATTTTGGACCCTAGTTTCAAATTGCTTCCTATTGGCTGTAGGTGGTCACTCTGCCACCAAGACTGCCAGAAGACAATGCTTGGCTTTTCCTCACGAGCGTTATGCTCAATCGGTGGGGGTCGTTTCCCATTTCGCTTGGAAATTCCTCTCAATGGCCAGCTACTTCGAGGTTCCCTTGGTACTCCTCACAATGAGTTTCTAGGGAGAGCCCAAGTACTTCCCACGGTTAAGGCAGTCAGGGACTTATGTCCTCAAAGACTAGAAATTTTTGAACTTAGTGTAAATTAATCAATTTTAGTGGCTCTCTCAGCGTCATGAACTAAGTGGGGTTGATTTGCGTGGTATAGTGTGTATGTATTTCTGTGTTTCTATTATTTGGTGGCTACAAGTGGTTTATGAATTCATCATATTGTGGTTGAAAGCAATAAATGAACAGAAATTTTGCAGACAGATACCATTTTTTACCCTGAATTGTAATAGCCTAACTAGGTGACTACCTTACACCTATATTCTTCTTTAACCAAGAGAAGGTGCTGGGCTCTCAACACAATGGGACTAATCCCATCCGTACATCCACAGGTCACCTCCTGGATGTAAGTTTGGTCAATAGGGAGGACGCTTAGTGCCATGAGAAGCCCTCCTTCTCTACCCCCTCTACCTTCCAAGTCATCTATTTTTAATGATTTCAAACAATATTGGGTGAAGGGCCTATTACTATATGAGCTAAGATGTGCCCTTCGTCTTATCCTAGAATACCCCGAAGGGTGATGACTGGGTAGAGGAGGAAATTTAAGCAAGACTGTTAATTTTATGTCAGTTTTAGTTAGGCTATGTTGATCAACTAAATAAATTTCTTTGAATTTACACTTTGTTTGTACATGAAATTGCAATAAACTGAAACATAAACAAAAATGGGACTATTGTTCTAGACAGAGGCAGTTGAGCCACACTGACAGTCCTTAGTAAATTGAAAATTAAATTCTAAGTGACAGACCACACGTTTCGAGTCAAATGTGATGAGGGGGTCACCAAATATTTCTAGAAACAGGCGACGGGGTCGCACAGATTTCACAGACAGAAGCGGTCTACCTTTCTGAAGGAAGTCGCACCTTTGGGGGGAAAAAGGGTGACTTGGTCATACTTGTGACACCTAAATGAGAGACCTAGTCCCCTGTTTAGGCCTGATAAGTGTGACCTGCTCCAGATTGGGGGTTTTTTTTATTCTAAGTCTGATCCGGCCGACAGTAACCTGTAATGTGGCCAAATGGACTCAGATTTTCCTTGTGGAGGCTCAGCAGAAACAATAAACTATAAATAAATAGGATTTAAACTAGATTTGACAAGAAATTTTAAACCTAGGGCACAAACTAAAATAAAACTTGAAATTTAAAAAACTGAACCAGGGATCGTGTGGGATCGACCTGGTATGGTCGCCAGTTCTTTAGCAGGGATTTCTCCTTGCTACAGGGGTAGGAATGTCTCCCTTCCATCTATAGGATGGAAGGGTAGGTTCCTGTGGACAAGAAATGGTCGTGAGCCCCTCTACAAACAAGGTTAGGTCTTTGCTCCGAGAACCTGCAAACAACTATTAAAAACAGCAGTAAACCTACAAAACAAGTTAATAAACAAACCTGCAAGCAAATATGGGTTAGAAAACAACTAAGCTACTAAACAAAAGCATGAACAAATAATGGTATACCGCTTCTTTAGTGCAATCGGCCACCATGCCCTGGCTGGAAGAAGCACATCTCTATCTCACTCAGCTTTAGAGGAGCTATGGCTCAATGGGGAAGATGAGTGGATGAGAGGGGGATGTGGGTGGCTTGAGAGACAAAGGGACTCAAGGCATCCACGGGAAGCATAACAGTATGCAAGGGAAGAGTTGTTTGAGAGTGACCCCCACCCCTCCTTTTTTAGCTTTTTGGGGGATTTTTAGGGTTTTAAGCCCTTGGTCAGGGCTTTAGCCCCTTTTTTGAGATTTTAGCCCCTTCTGCCCTAACTTTAACTCCTTTTAGGGTTTTAGGCTCCTTTGATGGGTTTTAGCCCCTTTTTGGAGGCTTTATACCATAGGAGAGTTATTTAGGCTCCTTTTTGGGGTTTTTAAGCCCTTTTACTCATTTTTAAGCCTTTTTGAGGGTGTGGGAGTCTAATGGGGTGATACGAAGGTCATCCATGGGTGTCCTTGGGTGGTGTAGTCCATGTAGAGATGAGTGAGGTATTTTTTGGGTTAACACCTCCAACCCTAAAGTTTTAAATTATAGGTATGTTTCTAGTCCTCCCTTGGGCCTTAACCTCTATAGTTGGGGGCGAATCCTCAGCTCAAATAGGGGTAGTACATTCCAACGTTGGGGGGAAACCCACGGTGCGACCTACATTATATGTTAGTGGAGTTTCTACTAGTACTAGGAAGACTTATGTTGTAGGAAAACCCACAGTGGTTATTCCTCCTACCTATACCAATGTGGTAAACCCTCCATTGATTTAAGGCCAATCCTTAGGGGCGCAACTTGCAGTCAACCATTCTTCTTAGGTTTATGGTTACTGTTATACCCAAATCTTGTCACCAACATGTGATAATATCTCTAACACCTCTATTTCCCTCAAATCCCAAACTTGAAGTGAAAACAATGCTCTAAATGTTGATCCTACATACAAAACTCCAGCACTTCTCTTTCCCTTAAGCTCATAAGTGGTACCTTATATAGCACTGCTTGAGTCATTTGGAATATAGGCGGTGCCACCGCCTTTGACCTTTGTTTTTGGTGTGGTTCTCACCTTGCACAGCTCTATCATAAGGGAGTATAAGTGGTGCCCTTGGTAAAAAGTGAAAAAAAGGAGGTTTCACGAAGCTTCTAGAACAAAAGCTTTGTGGCTATCCTTATCCCTACTCACTTGGGTAAGTTAAGATCGAGCTCCATCCTTTGTGGATCTCATGGACACCTCACCCACCTATTTCTCAACCATTCCTATCCCTTTGAGCCCTATAAAACTAGGCTCATACTCCATGGTTGAGGGGAGAAGAAAAGAGTAAAGTTATGTTGTTGAATTAACATCCTGGCCTAATCCATTAGAGAGCATAGAGGAGTAATTTGGAGCTATTGGGGATGAGATGCCAGTATTGTGAAGGAGTGCATCAACACTAAGGAAAAATAGTTGTAAGCTCTTTCATGCATATATTAATGCAAAGTCGATTTCTTTCCCATATATCTATTGTGTTAGAATCTCACATGTGTATTATAAGATTCCTTAGTCACTGATATGGATCTATGGATAGTTTTCTGGTATCTTTGATGTTATCACGTGTTTGATATGTTCTTGTAGGTCTTACATCAGAGATCTCATTCTAGGCATCCATAGCTTCTAGGGGAAGTCTTCTGACCTAGTTGTGACTCATTTGTTCTGGATATGAACAATTCAAACTAGAGGAACAACATCTATCCATAGAAGGTGAAATATTCCCGATAACAAATCTGGTGACTCAGCTGGGGAAGGGGATATGTTTCACTTTTACACAAGCTTGAAATAGAAGGTAACTATGCTTGGAGAAAACTGACATGATGGTTAGAACCTTACATGATGGTCACGTGTTGTTTCATTTTTTAATGAGCTTGACACAGGAGAAGAACTATGCTCTTAGACATGGTTTCACTTTTATGCAATCTTGAAACCAAAAGGGTAAACTTTTCCTGAAACAACCTATTTCATTTTTTAACGAGCTTGAAACAGAATATAAACTATGCTCAAAGGAAGTTCGAGGCCAACATGATGTCTAGAGGTTGGTGGGTGACCCCTTACATCAGAAGCTAGTGACTTAACTCCAGTATGATATCCATAGGTTGGATCCATGCCCCCCATTTTACCTATGATGGGAAAAATCTAACTAGAAGGGGGAAAATCCACAAGAACATGGAGGACATTCGAGGAAGTATGATGACTAGGAGTCACACAATAATCTGTTTTAATGAAGGAAAGTTGATCAATTGTCACAATATTCCCATCATGGGGAAAATAAATCACTCGAAAGAGTCTAGACACTACATCTTTCAGGGCGTAAACATAATCACGCCCAAGGAGCGGATTAAAATCTAACAGAACTTGGACTACCATAACATCGATACAGACAATTTTTCCTTCCAAAGTAATAGGAAACTGAGGAAGGATCCCTAAAGGTGTTGTGGGTCTTCGATTAAAAGTTAGTATCTGATCGGTGGCTGGCACAAGCGGAGGAGAACCTAAAGCTTGCCAAGCATTTGAGGATAGAATGCTAACAAAAACCCCTTCGTCAACAATAGTGCGAAGAATCCACCTAGTAGTAACATTCAAAACTATCCTCAGGTGCTGGCACCACCTGTATTCCAAATGACTCAGGTAGTGTTGTATAAGGTATAGCTTATAAGCTTAAGGGAAAGAGCGGTGCTATATTTTTATACGTAGGATCAACATCTAGAGTGCATCTAGAGCACTATTTTCACTTCAAGTTTGGGATTTGAGGGTAAATGGAAGTGTTAGAGATCTTATCACATGTCGGTGATAAGATTTGGGTATAACAGAATGCCCCCCAAAGCATGAGTCTAGAGAGATACGATAGGCGAGATCCTTGATAGAGAAATTTATCACTTCAAGGTTAGAGCCAGCTTGATTAGAGAGCATCATCGAGTAGGAATCCGCAATACATCAATACTTTGACTCATGAGTAAATGTAACCTCATCATGGCTATAGACCAATACAAGGCAGATCCATGAGAGGAATAAACAAACATGGCTACTATAATACAACGTAGATCCATGTGATAGAGGACTCAAACCTAGACATAGCTACCAGATATACAACGTAGATCTATGTCATACAAATGCAAATTTGAGCATAGCCATGAACATAAAAATGTGGATCCATGCTGGTACGTCATATAATATACTCCATCGCAACCTGGGGAGAAATCTATGAGTGCTTAACAAATACCCAGGGTCTTCGTCTCGTCTTCCACAAACCATGATTCTATCCATGTGATTACAATGTTCTGAAGTCGAACATGGTATAAACCACCTAATTACCGGCCAATGTTGTAAACCGTTAACAAGTGTGAGGGAGACCACCATTGATGTTAATGATTCCCAAGGTACCCTAATACAATCTACTGAGTGTGAATAGATGTTTTGATGTCGAAAACCCAATGGAATATTTCGATCAAAGGTCAATGATGTGAATCTATGTCGAGAGCTAGAGAATCTGTCATTAAGACATATAGATATCAAGGTACTAAACTTGTTTCCAAGACTATTTCCCGAATGATGAGCTGATGTCAACAGGAATAATCTTGTTCATTGAGGGACATGATCAATCCCACATCGACGACACAAAACTTGGAACAAAATTCTAGAATGTTGTATATAATGTAACCATAGGACTGACTCAAAGGTACTAACACAAAGTTTGTTATAATTGTAGGGGTAAACTTATTTCTTCCTTTGAACATTGGGCGTCATGAAAAATACTTGGCACCATGACTAGACCAGACAGACACACAATACAACAGTGGACAATGCATTCTTTTGAAAGACTCAAAGGAGTGATATGACTCATGAAAGTGGATCGACTTGCAAGTCAACTGAATACCTAATTGACTGAATGATATGCAGACAAGTGCAATGTTCAAAGGTGACAAACAATTTCCATTTGGTTTGCAAAATGATTCCCTTCCCTTAATTCCCCCATCATGATTGATGAGTGCCTCTTTTTGTTTTTATGAGTCCAAGGAGGGTAACAAAAACTCGTTTTAGCTTATCTGAAGACAAGTCCATTCTCTTATATTTCACGACCCTGAGAAAGGATGGGTTCGTTCCCAAAAAAGGGTCTTTCAATGTTTAAATTAACAAGTCAAATGAAAGAAAACTCAGTGTAGTTCATGTTTAGAGAGTTTGAACAAACTAAAGAAAACTCCAAAGGGTCCTTTTTCGTATGATTTAGTCTCTAGGGCCCAAAAAAATATAAAATAATACCCGAGAGAACTCTTCTAGTCATTATTGGTTGGAGTGTTCATTTTTTTGTAAATAGTCTATCCGAACCGCAAAAGAGATAACCTAATGTTAGAGAGACAAATCTTCAAATACTTTTACGAGTATGAAGAAGACAAGTACTTGAAAAAGGCTTTTCATATTTAAGGAGTCTGAAAAGTGCTTAAAGGAGACTCCATTAAACTTTTTCATGTTTGAATCCAGAGCACGAAAAAGTAATAAACTAAGCTCAAACCACTTTTCATGTTTTAACCGGAGCATGAGAAATGAAAAGTAAGCTCAACACCATCTTACTGTTTTTAACGAGCTCGAAGATCAGTTGAAAGAATGCTCGAAGATTGGTTTCATTTTTATGCAGGCTTGAACCCAATGGGTAAACTATGCTTGAAAAATCCCATTAACATGATATACAGAGGTTGGAAGCTTGGCCCCAGCATGATTACTAGCAAACCTTACCCCTAGCATGGTTGCTATGTGCTCTGGATGTTAATTCAGCATACAAAACTCCAGCACCGCTCTTTCCCTTAAGCTTATAATAGGTACCTTATACAACACAGCCTGAGTCATTTGAAAGACAGGCGGTGCCACCGCCTTTGACATTTGTTTTTGGTGCAGTTCTCACCTTGCACCACTCTGTCATAAGGGATTATAACCAGTGCCCTTGGTAAAAAGTGAAAAAAATGAGGTTTCACAAAGCTTCTAGAACAAAATCTATGTGGCTAGCCTTATCCCTACTCACCTTGGTCAGTTAAGCCTGAGATCCATGATTTGAGGATCCCATGACCACCTCACCCACCTATTTCTCAACCATTCCTATCCCTTTGAGCCCTATAAAACCAGGCTCATACTCCATGGTTGAGGGGAGAAGAAAAGAGTAAAGTTATGTTGTTGAATTAACATCAAGGCCTAATCCATTAGAGAGCATAGAGGAGCAAGTTGGAGCAATCGAGGATGAGATGTCAGTCTTGTGAAGGAGTGCATTGACACTAAGGAAAAAAGGTTGTAAGCTCTTTCATTCATATATTAATGAAAATCCAATTTCTTTCCCATATATCTGTTGTGTTATAATCTCACATGTGTATTATCAGATTCCTTAGTCACTGATATGGATCTATGGATAGTTTTCTGGTATCTTTGATGTTGTCGTGTGTTTGATATGTTCTTGCAGGTCTTCCATCAAAGATCTCATTCCAGGCATCCATAGCTTCTAGAGGAAGTCTTCTGACCTAGTTGTGACTCATTTGTTCTGGATCTGAACCATTCAGACAAGAGGAATGACTTCTGTCCATAGAGGGTTAAATATTCCTGATAACAAATCTGGTGACTCAACAGGGGAAGAGGATATGTTTCACTTTTACACAAGCTTTAAATAGAATGTAACTATTCTTGGAGAAAACTAACATGATGGTCAATGATGGTCAGGTGTTGTTTCATTTTTTAACGAGCTTGACACGGGAGAAGAACTATGCTCTTAGACATGGTTTCACTTTTATACAAGCTTGAAACCAAAAGGGTAAACTTTGTTTGAAACAACCTATTCATTTTTTAACGATCTTGAAACAGAATATAAATTATGCTCAAAGGAAGTTATAGTCCAATATGATGTCCAAATGTTGGTGGGTGACCCCTTACATTAGAAGCTAGTGACTTAACTCTAGTATGATATCCAGAGGTTGGGGCCATGCCCCCCATTTTACCTATGATGGGAAAATCCAAACTTGAAGTGAAAACAGTGCTCTAGATGTTGATCCTACATTCAAAACTCCAACATCGCTCTTTCCCTTAAGCTTATAAGTGGTACCTTATACAAAACTGTTTGATTCATTTGGAAGAAAGGCGATGCCACCGCCTTTGACCTTTGTTTTTGGCACGGTTCTCAAATTGCACCACTCTGTCAAAAGGAAGTATAAGCAGTGCCCTTGGTAAAAAAAGTGAAAAAAGGATGTTTCACGAAGCTTCTAGAAAAAAATATCCATGGCTAGCCTTATCCCTACTCACATGGGTCAGTTAAGCTCAAGATCCATGATTTAGGGATCTCATGGCCACCTCACCCACCTATTTCTCAACCATTACTATCCCTTTGAGCCCTATAAAACCAGGCTCATACTCCATGCAAGTTGAGGGGAGAATAAAAAAGTAAATTTATGTTGTTGAATTAACATCCTGGCCTAATCCATTAGAGAGAATAGGGGAGAAAATTGGAGCTATCGGGGATGAGATGTCAGTATTGTGAAGGAGTGCATCGACACTAAGAAAAACTGGTTGTAAGGTATTTCATTCATATATTAATGCAAAGTTGATTTCTTTCCCATATATCTGTTGTGTTATAATATCACATCTGTATTATCAGATTCCTTAGTCAATGATATGGATCTATGGATAGTTTTCTGGTATCTTTTATGTTGTTGTGTGTTTGATATGTTATTGTTAGGTGGATGTTCAAGAGAGAATGGACAGGGTTATGGCTACCGATGTACCTCATAAAGAACCTATGTCGACTCTCTTACGCCATCTATCATATCCATGGCCTTCTGGATAACATCTACTTGCTGAGACTTTGGTTCCTATTGATGATGTTCCACCTAATGGTATGTCTCCTTGTAATCCAGGTCAAACTTACAACCCTCCAGTTTTAAATTCTAGGTATGTTTCTAGTCCTCCCTTAACCTCTGTATCTGGGGGGAAATCCTCAGCGCAAATAGGGGTAGTACATTCCGATCCAGAACTTTGTATGACCTTATTCCACAATCTCCTTGTCCCAGCACGGACCCTACTAAGCCACCTGCAAAGACTCCTATTGATGGGGTTGTTGGTTCAATCGATCCCTCATCAATGGCCAAAAATGCCAAGCAACCTAATGCTTCTGATACTACTCCTTCAACTCCTATGGTTTCCGCCGAGGTCAATTCTATTCAAAGCACACAAACACCCAACAATAAGAAAAAAGGAAAAGGTAAAAAGAAAAATTTTGGAAACCAATAGTAGAATGCCAAGACCATGGCCATGAAGAAATATAAAGGGAATAGAAAGGATAAGTACCCTTTCTTGTTATGTGGGGGTGATCACTTTACGAAAGAGTGCCCTCAACATGAAGAGATTAGAAAATTCTTGAAAAGTAATCCCACACCCGTGGTGCTTACTGATCCCTTCCCGTCTCAACAACAACTGATAGACCATATGTCTAATCAGTTGACCTCTAGTTCCATGGAAGAAATCAGAATGATGTCTTCAGATAACATCAATTTGAATACTCATAGTCATTTGTATGACAAGCCAATAGAGAAAAAGGACGAAAATCCTTCTTCTGAGAAAGTTCCTTCTACTAGTTCTCCTCCATCTTCGTCTAATGGCCCTCTCGTGATCGAAAAACCTAATATTGATTTAATTTTACGACCACCTAAAGCTAACCTCAGGAAGGTTGTTTTCAATCCCAATGCCCGAGATGCACAATTTTATAATGTTGTTGAAGATTTAGCTCAAGCACCTTGCGCGATGTCTACCCTTGAGGTACTCCAAAGTTATCCAATGCAATGTAAAAACCTACCAATGGATTTGGGGGAATTAGACCCAGATAATACCAACTTGACTCATTTCAACATAGATAACTATAAATCCAAATTACCCCACTGTGACTCACATTTCAAATTGCCTCTAGAGTAGTTGGGAGAAAGGTCCATCGAACTGTCCTGAATGAAGGAGATTCAACCTCAATATTGTCTATAACCTTTTGGAGAGCCATTAGTTCTCCTGAGCTTACAAAGTCTCCTATGACTTTAAAATATTTTGATGGATGAGATTTCCAGCCTCATGGTCTGTTATCATCCCTTTCAGTCGAGCTTGGGGGAAAAACTGTTTCCATTCAGGTGGAAGTAGTGGATGCCCCATTAGATTACAATCTCCTATTAGGGAGAAAATGGTTCGATGCCATGACTGTCGTCTCTTTGACAGTATTTCAAACTCTCCAGTTTCCTAATTTGGTTAAAATTGTAACGATCAATCAAATTGACTTTTGTTCACCAGATGTTACTACTCCCACTGCGAATAGCATCCCTATACTACTTCAATCCCCTCCTCCTTATCAGTCGATTGGGGTATGTATGCTAAAAGATTCAACCCTTATGGGAGTGTTTCCTTCCACCCCTCCTAGTATGGAAGTAGCGATCGTGAACATGATTTCCATGACTGGTTATGGTACCAAGGGAAAACAATTTGTTGAGTCATCCTCCCTTGGATCCTATGAAGCATTGTATGATATTGTCCAATCTGCCTCTGATGTCCAGTCAGATGACATTCATTTGGTAGCTTTGGATCCCTACCACTTGCCTTACTAGCTAGAACCCTCTATTACCACTCTATACTATCTCACATAGACTTTTCCTTTGGATGAGTCCATCATGGAGATCATGAGTGTGAATGAACCTTTATGGGAAGATCACCACCATCAATCTTCTTTTCTTCCCAACTCCAGTTCAATAGGTTTTGACCTTGAATCACTTATCAATACCGATATTGTCACCAATCCGCAAACACATATGTTGTTGCAAGACACATATTCCAAAGGAAATCTTTGCAACATCACTAAGATGAATCCGATTGACATATCATTCAAGCCTGGAACCATTGAGCATGTTCACGTAGGCCATAACTACTCAATGGAAGAAACTAAAAGTTTTAGAGCTCTTTTCAAGGAATTCGGTGATATTTTTGCTTGGACTTATGAGGAAATGCCAAGAATTGATCCATCAATTGTATTACACGAGATCAAAACCTATCCCATGGTAAATCCTGTCCGACAAAAATTATGTCAATTCCATTCTAGGAAGGTTGTGGGTATCAAAGCCAAAGTAGAGAAACTTCTGAAGGTGGGGTTTATTTATCCCCTACCCCTGAGGAAATGTGTATCTAACATTGTCCCTATAAAAAAAAAGCAAGGCACTATTAGAGTCTGCATCGATTTTCATGATTTGAATAAGGCTTGTCCTAAGGACAATTTCCTGACTCAGCATATCGATCAGATCATCGATAACTGTGCTAGAAACGTCATATTTTCTTTCATGGATGGTTTTTCTGGCTACAATCAGATAGATATTCTACCCACCAATCAGCACAAAATGGATTTCATTTGTCAGTGGGGAACCTTCGTGTATCAAAAGTTACCTTTTGGCCTCAAGAACATTATAGCTACATTCCAATGAGCCATGTCCTATGCCTTTCATGACATCAAGCACATAGTGTAAGCGTACCTTGAGGACCTCCCCGCTCATTCACAACAATGGGAGGACCATCTAGGGCACCTTAGAGACATTTTC
Organism: Pseudotsuga menziesii; assembly: GCA_001517045.1. Taxonomy (NCBI): domain Eukaryota; kingdom Viridiplantae; phylum Streptophyta; class Pinopsida; order Pinales; family Pinaceae; genus Pseudotsuga; species Pseudotsuga menziesii. Next base: position 352,844 of record LPNX011089071.1, read on the forward strand.
CTTGGGTGTCATCATTATAACATACGATTGAATCCACACAAGTGTGTCTTTTATGTAGAGACTGGATGTCGTCTTGGCTTCGTGGTTTCCAAAGATGGCATCCAAATTGATCCTTTGAAAATTGCTGCTATCTTGGCCTTACCTGCCCCGAAAAACCTTAATGAACTCCAAATTTTGCAAGGGAAGGAAAACTTTCTTCATCGTTTCATGTGCAATTTCATTGAGAAAATGCACGGTTATATGCGTCTCCTGAAGAAGGACACTCCGTTCTTCTAGGATGACCAGGCCCAATGATCCTTTGATAATCTGAAACATGCTCTCACTCATTCACCGGTGATACACCCCCTAGATTATTCAAAGAAATTTCTCTGGTATGTTGTAGCCTCCGCTACTACCATTGGAATGGTTCTAGCGCAGGACAATCCCAATGGCCAAGAAAATGTGATATATTACATGAGTAAGAGTCTCATTGACTCAGCAACCCATTACTCACATGTGGAGAAGTTAACTTTGGCCACGATCATTGTTGTTCAGAAATTTTGTCATTACATTCTGCTTCATACCACAACTGTACTCGCAGATCAAAACCCTATGTACTACATTTTGACCTGTCAGGTACAAGGGGGAAAATATTCCCGTTGGATCATTATCCTATAGGAATTTGATCTTGATTTCGCCAAGGCTACTTCGAAGAAATCCTTGGTTTTTACGGAGCTAATGTGTGACCTTCCCTGTACTTTGATAGAAGTTGATCCCAATGATTCATTTCCAAATGAATTCTTGTTCTTGATAAGCACAACTGACCCATGGTATGGAGATTCAATCATCTATCTCCAGACCCAAATATTTCAGCCTAACATATCCCATGATGATCGTCATCATATCCGTCACCACACAAAGTACTATCTCATTCTGAATGATACATTGTACTGCCATGGTATAGATTCCATCCCTTGACGATGCCTTACACATGAAGAGGCTGAAACAGTTTTGAATGATTTCCACTTTGGAGCATGTGGCAGTCATATTTCTAGGATGGCTACAGCCCAGAAAATCCTTTGCGTTCAGTATTTATGGCCCTCAATCTTCAAATATTGTCATGAGGTGGTTAATAAATGCCCACACTTCCAGCAATTTTAACCCAGAAAGTGCACCCACCTTTCTCCTTTACACCCCGTCATTACAGTTGGCCCTTTTGCCAAATGGGGTATTGATTTTATGCATTGTAATCATACCTCAACCAGGGGGCATGGTTACATCATTGTAGCCGTGGATTATTTCACAAAATAGTCTGAGGCAATGCCTACATATGTAGAGGATGGTAAGACCATTGCCATCTTTTTATTTAATCACGTGATAGCTAGGTTTGGAGTCCCACAAGCAATAGTCACTAACCACGGATCCCATTTCCAAAATTAGATGATGGCTGAGATGAGTGCTAAGCTGGGTTTTCACCATGAAAACTCAACTCCATATTACCCATAGGATAATGGTCAAGTTGAAGCCATTAGCAAAGTTTTAAAAACTATGCTGCATAGGATGGTTGGAGATCACAAATCCAACTAGCACTTAACTCTCTTTTCCACACTTTGGGCTGACAGCACTTCAATCAAAACGAAAACTGGTTTCACACCTTTCCAGTTGGTATGTGGACTGGAATTCATCCTTCCTATCGAGTGTCAAATTTCATTACTCAAACTTGCACTGGAACTTCTCCCACACACTTCTTTCGAGGAAGAAAGATTTTTGTACTTGAATAACCTTGACGAAACTAGAAGAGATGTTGCCTTAGCTAGCGAGGCACATAAGAAATACATCAAGGCACAATATGACAAGTCTATTCAACCTCTCGTTTTCAATGAAGGTTCCCTAGTCCTTACTTACGATCAGAGACACGATAAACTAGGGAAGGGAAAGTTCGAATCCATGTGGTGTGGTCCCTTTATCATTAGTAAGGTCTTAGAGAAAGGGGCTTATGAGCTCGTAGATTATGACAGGATACCATTCGGGAAACCTCACAATGGGTTGTACATGAAGAGGTACTATGCCTAAGACATTTATGTATGGTACCTTGTATATATTTATATTTGGCTTTCAGTGTGTTTGCTTATTTTCAATATGGTTTTGAGTTGATATCCATACTGTTTATACCATGTTTTGGTCATGCAAATTGGATGGATTTCTATGGTTTTTCTGATGGTGCATGCCATCATGCCTTGAACCTCACTTCAGCAGCTTGGGTGTTTTATTCCCCAACTCAAGATTTAGTTAGTTTAGGTGTGGTCTGTATTGTTTTGGCTACCAACAACATCGTCGAGTATCAGGAAATGATAGGTTTAATCACCAAAGCTGCATCTCAAGGCTTTCATGAGTTGGTGGTGTTTATGGACTCTCAATTAGTGGTTTATCACCTAAATCACATCTACACTATCAGGAACCCTACACTTCTCCACCTCTTTCAGAAAGTGCATTTGTTAGAAAGGTCATTTGATTTCACCACTTATAGGCATATCCCTAGGTCTAATAATATGATTGTTGATTCATTGGAAAATTTCATTCTGGACTGGCATATTTCCCATTAATAACTCATTAAAATAAACAAGGTCAATCATAATGTAAAATAAATAGTAGAAACATGTAAAACTCATGTAAATACAATTCATCCATTTGAAACACATGTAAACACCGTAACTGAGTCTGTATATATACACATATAAAAGGCGTTTTACAAAAAATATGGTCACGAGATCTCATCTGAAGTACTGTGGCTTTCAGGTATACAAAATGATACAAAAATCCTAAAGCTAGCTAAGGTTCTGGGGATACATCATGCAGACCACTCTAATGGTGCTCGTGGTAGCACATAATGGCCCTTGCTACTCTATGTAGCAAGTGACTGAAGCGGCCTCATACCCTCATGGTATGTCTCTATAACCTCCTATGGAGGTCATCGATAGTAGTATCTAGCATATCCAGATTCAATCAATCCATGTTCTCCTTAAGCTCCATGAGCTCATCATCGCCTCTATGAACAAAGTGAGCTCCTGCTTACCTATCCATCGGGGAGGATCCCCTAGGTCGTGCATCACCAACATCTGCATGTGGAATTTAGGTCTTTTTATCATCCATAAAAACCATAAAATCATGAAAAATATAAAAAACATAATCAACATCTTAGGTTTTGCTTCTTACCCATGTCACCCCACTGAGCCCCCGGTGGTAGTGGTAGGTCAGGATCGCCTCGGAAGTTAGTCCCTGCATATGAATAATCCTCAATCATGAGGATCTGATCACTCAGCCAATGGAAGAATGCGGCCTCGAACCTCACCTTAGCCCCACCGCCTCCTATGTGGGTCATGATATCAACCCACTACACCATGCGGGGGTCTCTAGCTCTTAGCTCTATAAATACAACCCAAGGCCGCATGAGGGGTACCCTCTCAAATAAGAAGCATGCTAGGAAGGTCCCATATCCAAACTGATTCATCTCTCCTTGCCTACATTTTGTCAGTTGATCCTTGAATATAGGTAAAAGTTTCTTGGCCCAGTTATATACCGTGGGTTCCATGGCCTCCAAGGCATACAACAGATGTGCCCGGGATGCTTGGTGGGGCCCTTAGCTCCCATCCACCCTTTGCATGGTAAATATAATATTCTGAAGTGGTAGATACTATATGGACTAGATAAGGATCTTCTTACCTGACATTTTGGTACTAGGAAATCAATGGTGATCAATCAACTCTTGTGCAGTGACATCCCCACCTCGGGAACCCATTAGATAAATAGGTGCTTCCCGTATGGATATCCCTTTCAGGAATTAGATGTCTTCCACCTCCACAATCAAAATATGAGGTCCGACCTCAAAATGCTATTGTTATGGATTCCACATCCGTAGGATGTACTCCAATAGGCATGCATGGGAAATCATGTTGGCGGCATGGAAGAATTTCAAGAGGCCACAACCTCTCAAAGCAGCTATACAACCCACATTTCTTGTGGCTAGGGAATCATCATCATCATGTTGTCATTACTTCCAAATCACCATTTTTTGACCAAATAAACTTGCCAAAAATCATTAATGAGCTAGTTAGAAACACATGTCATCATTAAAATGGCTCAAAAACTTTGTATGTGGCTATGGAAACCTTTTTTTTGAGCTCACGGTAAGCACCGCCCCTGCCCCATTGAGACAAAGCGACGCCACCACCTAAGTATAACTAAAAAACCATGGTTTTCATCGAGCACTACCTTTCCCGTAAATACCACGCATGGTGCCTACCGTTTGTATTTTAGGTTGACCCATCAAACTCAAAAACTCAAGAAAATTAAAAAATGGAAACCATAGAAATGAAGGGAAGGGTGCTAGTTGTTTCCTAGATCTAACGGTGCAAAAAATGGACGGGTGATGGCTTCACAATCTCCGATTGAAATTTGCACTACAAATATCCCAAAATGCTCTCCAAGGTATGGTAAATGGTAAAATGACTTATTTTTTATATTTACTTGGTTTTTATAATATATTTTTAGGGTTTTTTGTATTATTTTAATGTTTTAAAATCATTTTATCAAAAAATACCCTTTTATATAGTCAATAAAAGTTGTTCAAAATGTTTTGGGAAAACTAATAGCTTTTTAAGAGTCTTCCAGGGATGAAAATAAATAGTATTGGCTATGGGGAAGTTCATTTTTTACTTTTTTATACTTCTCTAAAACAGAAAAGGTTCTTGAGCGTTCATTTCGACACTTTGATCACTCTCCCAAAACCTAGTATCAAAGCTCCGAGTCTTTTTCCGATTCTTTTCGGGCTCGTAAAACATGCTCATTGCGTAAAATAAACCTATTGGAGTCTTATTTAAACTCTTTTCAAACTCCTTAAATATGAAAAGATTGTCAAGCGTAGTTGTCGTATTCACGCTCGTAAAAGCACCTGAAGAGTCATCTTTCCGACAGTAGTTTATCTATTTTTTGGTCCAGATTGACTATTTACGAAAAAGGACCTTGTGGAGTCTTCTTCCATCTTCATTTAGACTCTCTAAACATGAACGATACTGATTTAACTTTCATTGGACTCATTAAACAAAACATTGAGAGAACCTCTTCTGGGAATCAACCCCTCCTTTCTCAGGTTCATAAAATGTATGAGAATGGACTTGTCTTTGGATAAGCTACAATGAGTGTTTGTTACCCTCTTTGAACAAGTAAAAACGAAAAAGAGGCACTCATCAATCATGATGGGGAAATTGAGGGAAGGGAATCAATTCATTTTGCAAATAAATGGCAGTTTGTCATTACCTTTGAACATGGCACTTGTCTACATTTCATTCAGTAAATTGGGTATTCATCTTGTCTCTAAGTCGATCCACTTTCATGAGTCATGTCACTCCTTTGAGTCTTTCAAAGAATGTATTTTCTAATGTTGTATTGTGTTCTACCTCATCGAGTCAATGCTACCAAGTATTTTTTCGTGCCGCCTGATGTTCAAAAGGGAAGTTTGAAAGTTTACCTTTGCAGTCAAAATGCCTTTGTGTCAACAACTTTTGAGTCAGTCCTATGGTTACGTTATCTACGACATTCCAAACTTTTTTCCGAGTTTCGTGTCATCGATGTGGGATTCATCATGGCCCTCCTTCGACGAGACTATTCATGTCAACATCAGCTCATTATCCAGGAATTAGTCTTAGAAACAAGTTTAGTACCTAGAGATCTGTATGTCTCAATGACAAATTCTCTCGCTCTCGACATAGGTTCACATCATTGACCTTTGATCGATAGACTCAAATGAGTGTTCAACATCAGATCATCTATTCAAACTCGGTATATTGTACTAGGGTGCCTTGGGAATCATTGACATTAATGGTGATCTCCCTTGCACTTGTTAACAGTTCACATCATTGACTGGTAATCTAGTGGTTTCTACCATGTTTGACATCAAATCATTGTAATCACATGGATAGAATCGTACTTTGTGGAAGGAGAGACAAAGACCCTGGATATCTGTTAAAAGAACTCATATATTTTCTCCTCATGTTGCGATGGAAGTATATTGTATGAAGTCCCAGCATGGATCCACATTTGTATGGTCATGGCTATGCTCGAATTTGTGATCATTTGACATAGATGTACAGTGTATTTTGGTAGCTATGTCCCAAGTTTGAGTCCTCTATCACATGGATCTATGTTGTATTCTATTACACATGTTTTTTAACCTCTCTCATGGATCTTCCTTGTATTGGTCTACATCCATGATGAGGAAAAAAATTTCTTGAGTCAAAAGTATTGATGTATTGCAGATGCCTAGTTGATGATCTCTGATCAAGTTGATTCTTTCCTCAAATTGATAAATTGCTCTTTCAAATATCTCGCCTATCATATCCCTCTAGCCTCATGATTTGGGGGGAATTTTGTTACACGTAAATATTGTCATCATCATGTGATGAGGTCCCAACCACCAGTATTTACCCTGAATCCTAATTTGTGAAGCAAAACACTGGCCCAGACATCAATTTTGCATATAAAAATCCAGCACCGCTCCTGCCTTTAAGTCAATAGGTCATGCCTTTTTCAGCAATTTATTTACCCTCTTGATAGTAGGAAGTGCCAGTACCTTTACCTCTTGTACAAGGAGTGGTTCTTCCCTGTCACCGCTCTTTCATAGTGATCAAGAAGCGGTGTCCTTGGTAAAAAGTTAAAAAGAGAGGTCTCCACGAAGCTTCTCGAAGGAAGGCTTTGTGGAACCCTTATCCCTACACCTGAGGACCACCTGGATTCAAGATACATCCTTTTGGGATCTCCTATCCACCTAACCCATCATTTTCTCAACCATGCCTATCCTCTCTTGGCCTATAAAAGCAGGCCCATTTCCATGGTTGAAGAGAAGCAAAGTTATGTTGTTGAATTGGCATTGTGTCCTAGATCAGTAGGGTGATCATAGAGGGAGAAAGTAGGAGATTTTGGGGACAAGATATCGGCATTGTGAAGGAGCATAAAGAAACTAAGGCAAAGGTTGTAAACTTTTTATTCATCTTAAGGAAAAATTGGTTCCTTTCCCATAAAGTATGATGTGTCATTATCATGTATTTTATTGTTGGATTCCTTAGCCACTAACATAGAATAGTGGATCATATTATGGTTCTCTTTGATCTCATTTTGTTGTTTTTCATATGATATTGCAGGTGCATCTGTGAAGAGAGATCATTGCAGGAAGCAGCTAGACTATTTTGTCAAAGACACTCATTCCATATCTCGACCCATTCTAGGGAAAGTGTTAGCACCAGAATTTAACCAAAGGTTGCGAAAGGGATCACTTATAGGTAACAGCAGAACCACATTAGGCTGCACCTCTAGCCCTGCACAGTCAGAGAGGGATATCTCATTCATCACCAGAGTAGATCCACATAAGTTTTTCAGTCTTGTGTGTCACCAGAGTCTACTCCGCAAAGGATTTTCAATTGGCATAGTCAGGGGGCTAGGATCCTAAATGGGACAAAGTATGTTGAGGAAGGTGCATGGCAAGATTATCGGGGGATAAGGGACCATGGGAAAATTAAGTCGAAACCTGCACAAGAAACAATTACAGATGGAAATAATGACGAAAGGTAGCAAATGGAAGCAAGATAGCTGCTGATTTCCCAATCATGAGATTTTAGTGGGCGTTTTAGAGGACAAGGAGGGACAATCCATCACATGGAGCATCAGTGAGATGAATTCCATGTAACTTTAGAAGAACCATTGTTAATTCCTATAACACCAGTTGGAGCATAACAAGTATGAATTCCGAACCACTATACCCTATGTCGCAGGCATGAAAAGCAATAAACAAAATGGAGTGGAAACAGGAAACACATTTACACATAAAAGAAAGTACTTATTGGGAAAAAAACAACACAAGAATCTCTGCTATGAATGATAGTCTTCCACTACAATTTAATCATACACAGGTATCAAGCTTTACAAATGGCAGCCTCAGCCCGGGATTGTTTCCCAATCCAATTCACTAACTCCTTTCTCCCTATATCGGGAGCATATTTATACAATCCTATTGCTAAGAATACCAAATAAAAAATTGTTACAAGTCACCATCAGGCACTAATAGTGCAAAGAGTGGACTGTCGCCTCATTTTTTACAATTATAAATAAGCATCATGGATATGCGGTGTGTGATAACACAGGTTGACAGCACAGAGCCTCATACCAACCTGCTTCGTGAAAATGACTCCCACGCGATGTGCTGACGAACAATTGTCTGCGCAGGCTCCACTAGACCTATTTTGGTCCCTCTTGTCCATATGGTGCATGTTTCTCAAAGGCTGACAAGAAGGCCTAAATCCTTTCCTCCCCCCTTCTCCCGACCTCCTCCTAAATGAACCACATGCCATACTTGCAAACCAAGAAAACTGTGCCACTAGACAAGACTTCCACCCCAGGCATATCTCGAATGGCGTCGAAGGAATTGGCCAATCTATGACGAGGTAGATTACACATGTGAACATGCCCTCCACTGTCATTTCCACACTAGGTGGGAGATCTGCACCTCGGGAGTCTTTCTTAGTCGTCCAATCAAAAGAATCTTCCATATCCACCGTCCACGTTCTGTTCATCCTACCACTAACCTTTCTCTTCTGAACACCATGGGAAATTTGGATTGTGATACGTCCTGATCCATTGATCAAGATCGACCCTCCTGCAGTTGTCGATCAGAGTGGGCCCCGCCCTTTTTCACAACGAAGAACTCAAATATTCGTCTGTGATAGTTCACCTTGCGAAATGAACCCTAGCCATGGATCTGTCCTCTTCTTCATCACAGTCGTTGATCTTTGCAACCTCTACCCCTTTTTTGTGACTTGAGATTGCGGCTTTACCCGCACAAGTATGGATTGCAAAATTACTGTAGGCTGTAGATCTGCCCCAGACTTCATCTTAACCGTCGAAAGCCACTGGTCTTTAACATGTTTCACAATCCGGGACAGAAACTTTGATCACGCATGTTTGATCGTGTGAAGTGGTTTGATCCTCCTTTGATCAATCGCAGACCTTGAATAGGGATCATGCCCAATGCTACAACACACCTGCCACTTTCCTCGTTGAAGGATGGTCACATGAGATTCGAGGGGCTGGGACCCTTACCAAACCTTTGTCAAGCCCTCAAATCAACTACTAAAAATGGAGTGTTAACAACTGGCTCCATGAGGGATGCTATCCTACCAGGGAGATAGCAAAGAACCCCCATAGACCAAGTGCCGAATCCATTGGGATGCCTTTAGATTTTCTTGGACACCTTCATTCTTCTTCATGTTACTGCTCCAGTGAATTCGTGCCACTCTTGCAAATCATGCTAGCGATTGTAAACTTGTGCTGGTAATTTAAAATGGAAACAAACTGAAAACAGTGATGAAGGAAATGCTCGGTAATATACGAGCTTATTTTCTCCTACCTACTCTACCTAACTTTGTACATAATTCCAACTAAGTGAAGTCGGACTTCCAGTGAAGCCAATCAAGCAGCTTGCCTAATATTCTTGTTCTTGCATGGTGCTCGATGGACCAAAATGAAACAGATAATGGGAGAAGGGAATGATAAACAAACTGATTTTTAAGGTAGAGACATGACCAATCATTTCCTTTAGCCAAACCCTCCATGTATTTGGACACGGGGTCATAGAATTCATGGAAACCTCCAGCACGTTCTGTCACCTGCTCATGGGAAAGCTGTCCAGAGAGTCTCGCTTCTAGGGAGTCGTCAGGCTAACACTTGGGAGATTGCAGACGAGGACCCTCAGAATCTTTTGCTAATGGAATATCTCTCTCTTCGTCCGAAATTTCTGCAGTGAATATTTGACGTGCTTCGAGAAGGAGGTCCTCAGCTTCTCCGTTGGAACCGAGTAGGCATACTTCTTCCGAGTGAGGCGACGTTCCTGAAAATGGAATATTAGAAAGAGTGTTTATCTGTAAACTGCTACATTCGCCTCCATTTTTGTACAAGTTTCTGGCCTGCACCGCCCCTGTTTCTTTCTGCTTTTGCTTGGAGGCCTTGATTATATGCCTTATCAATTCAAAAGAGGCATAGCATAAGGGTAAGCTATCACCTCCAGTGCCCTCATCATCTTTTCTCATTTCGACCTCCTGATTTTGCATTGCACTTTGACTTCTTTCATTAGAAGGTGTCGTTTCAACAGCTGGATCATTTTGCAGGTACTCTTCTTCATATTCGTCATACACAGGCGCACCAAGATCCTTCTCAAAATCATCTTTAGTTGACCAATATCAGGGCATGTCACCATCTTCAGAGAATAGTCCTACGGGACAATTTATTTCAGCCTCAGGCCGGTCATCTTTCTGTATATCATGAGAGGTCTTTGACGGGTTGTAGGCTTCCTTCTTTTTCTTGTAGGGCCCAACCAATTTGTATGCATCCGTTATTTCACCACCATTGTCCTGATCTGACAACTTCCTAGACATCTTAAGGTTTTCCTCAACCTCCAAGCAATCAGTGAACATCTGCTGTAGGGTGGTCAATTTTCTCTCCAAAAGGAGCAAGGACAGGTCAGGAGGAAAGGTGGCTGCATAATAGATCTTAGCAACGTTCTCAAGAGGTTGAAATTCCTTAGGCATGTTCTAATAAAAGCTTGTGAATATTCTATTAAAACTAGATATGGCATCACCTTCATGTCTCCTCGAAGAAAACGTGGACTCGAGTGCCTGGACATTCCACCGTGCATTTTTGAGCTCTATGAGGGGTCCATTTTCTAGGTGGGATCGTCCAAGCTTCCTCGGTCATTAGATTTTCTAGATTATACCACCAGCGAAGTCGCTGAAGTATGAATCCTTCAAGAGTGGAGTCACCAAGTGAAAAGTGATCAACCTTCTTGGTGTCTGACCGATTGTTCACCATCAACAGTCAAATCTAAATCTTTGTTGTTATTCCCGAGGAGGATCTTTAAGTTCGGTCCCCGACAGCGGCGCCAGTTTGTTAGCACTAGAGTTGAACCAAAGGTTGTGGAAGATCTCCCTTCCAGGTAACAGCAAAACCACTTTAGGCTACACCTCCATCCCTGCGCAGTGAGAGAGGGATCTCTCGTTCATCATCGTAGTAGCTCCACATAAGGTTGTCAATATTGTGTGTCACCAGAGTCTACTCCGCAAAGGATTTTCAATAGGCATAATCAGGGGGCTAGGATCCTAAATGGGGAAAAGTATGTTAAGGAAGGTGCATGGTGAAATTATCGAGGGATAAGGGACCATGGGAAAATGGACTTGAAACCTGCACAAGAAACGATTACAGATGGAAAGAATGACGAAAGGTAGCAAATGGAGGCAAGATAGCTGCTGATTTCCCAACCAGGAGATTTTAGCGGGTGTTTTATAGGATAAGGAGGGACAGTCCATCACATGGAGCATCGACGAGATGAATTCCATGTAACTTTAGAAGAACCATTGTTAATGCCTAGAACAGCAGTCGGAGCATAACAAGTATGAATTCCGAACCACTATACCCTATGTCGCAGGTATGAAAAGCAATAAACAAAATGGAGTGGAAACAGGAAACACATTTACACGTAAAAGAAAGTACTTATTGGGAAAAACAACAACACAGGAATCTCTGCTATGAATGACAGTCTTCCACTACAATTTATTCATACACAGGTATCAAGCTTTACAAATGGGATCCTCAACCCGGGATTCTTTCCCAATCCAATTCACTAACTCCTTTCTCCCTATATCGGGAGCGTATTTATACAATCCTATTGCTAAGAATACCAAATAAAAAGTTGTTACAAGTCACCATTAGGTGCTAACAGTGCAAAGAGTGGACTATCGCCATGTTTTTTAGAATTATAAACAAGCATCATGGAGATGCGGCATGTGATAACATAGGCTAACAGCGCAGAGCCTCGTACCACCCTGCTTCGTGAAAATGACTCCCGCGCGTTGTGCTGACGAACAATTGTCTGCATAGGCTGCCCTGGACCTATTTTGGGCCTCCTTGTCCATATGGTGCATGTTGCTCAAAGGCTAAAGAGGTAGATTACACGTGTGAACACCCCCTCCACTGTCATTTCCACACTGGGTGGGAGATCTGCACCTCGAGAGTCTTTCTTAGCCATCCGATCAAAATAATCTTCCATATCCACCGTCCACATTCCATTCGTCCTGCCGCCAACCTTTCTCTTCTGAACACCATGGGTAGTTTGGATAGTGATATGTCCTGAGCCGTTGATCGAGATTGACCCTCCTGCAGCCATTGATCAGAGTGGGCCCCACCCTTTTTCACAACGGAGAACTCAAATATTCATCCGTGTTAGTTTGCCTTGGGAAATGAACCCTATCTGTGGATCTGTCCTCTTCTTCATCACGGTCATTGATCTTTGCAACCTCTACCCCTTTTCGCGACTTGAGATTGCGGTTTTACCCACACAAGTATGGATTGTGAAATTACTATAGGCCATAGACCTGCCTCAGACTCCATCTCAACTGTCGAAACCTACCAGTCTTTAACACGTTTCGCAATCTGGGACAGAAACTTTGATCACGCATGTTTGCTCGTGTGAAGTGGTTCAGAACCGTTGATCCTCCTTCGATCAATCACAATCCTTGAATAGGGATCATGCCCAATGCTACAACACACCTGCTACTTTCCTCGTTGAAGGATAGTCACATGAGATTCGAGGGGATGGGACCCTTACTGAACCTCTATCAAGCCCTCAAATCAACTATTAAAAACTGAGTGTTAACAGAAAGTCTTCCAATTCTATAGTGAATCATTTGTTCTAGATCTGAACCATTCAAACTGGAGGAACAACTCCTGTCCGCAAGAGGTGCATTTTTCTTATCTACAGTGGGAGAGTCTCAAATATGTTTACTTTGGCATGGGGAGTGATCAATTTCTAGTGTGGTGGTATGATTTTCACTTCCTCATTTTCATCCTCTATGATGATGAAATTTTGATGTTGTTACTGATGTTTGGAATATTATAGATAAGACCACTGGATCCTGGCATTATTTCGAATGAAAACATTCCAAAAGGGTCAGGAACATTTGGATCCTTCTAGAGAATTCACTGGGATCTAGGAATTCTATTCAATTATCTTGAATAGGTGAAAATTTTGTGGAAAATGGTTAGTCAATAGGGGAATGACTATAATCAAGGTAGACAAATTTCACAGCACTCTGGATTGATTTTGCTTGAGGACAAGCAAACTTGGGAGGGGAGGATTGTGATGTCCCTTCCATTAAGGACATTAAAAGTGTTGACCTTGTCAGTTCCTAGGGGTTTAAAAATGAATTAAATGAATTATGCCTAGGGATTTTTTTATTAATTAATAAGATGGAGGCATGTCTTGGATTAAATTCCTAATTCTTGTTATTTGTATGTAATTAATTATTATGGAGAATAATAAATTTTTGAAATGAGTTGTACATGTGATAGGTGACAAGGAGGGTGCATCAGGACAAGTGGGACATGAGTTGTAAACCATAAAATTAAACCTATAGAAAATCAAGAAAATGCTAGAAAGGAACTGAAGCCAAAAATATAGAAACTACAGGAAAAACAAGTTGTCATAAAAAGATAGAGACTACAGGAAAAGACATATGTCATAAAAATATAGAAAATGTCAAAAACGAGGAAATGCAAGGCAGTTTGAAAAGAAATAAAGTGTAGAAAAATTTGTCAGACATAAAGCAGGAAGATTTTGGTCAAGGCGGGCACAATTTCCAATTTGGTTGAAGGATGGAAAGCAAGGAAACTTTTCCTAAAGGACATACTTGCTAATATCCTCAAGGAAGGCACACTCATGGGAAAGGGTTAGGGTTTGCAAGTGGGTAACTTTCTTAACAGGTTGAATGAATTTCTCAACAAGTCACTTATTCTATAAAATAATGCTTCCAACTCTTTTGAACAACTTTTGATGTTGAGTGAATCATAACTTCTTATCTGAGTGATGTGCCTGATCTACCTTGGGTGATGCACCCAAAGCTTTCCTAGTCTCTTGTATATTCTTTTCTATTCTTCAGTGCAGCCATAGAGATTCAAGGAGAATCCATTTAAAAAAAATATAAATTTCATAAATCATCCATTCATTCTTGGAAATCGAGCTGCAGTGAAGGATAAATCACTTATGCTCGCATAGTTGCAAGATTGGTGTCAAGTGTTGGTTTCAAGCCACTATTCTTAAGTATTGGGAATCATTGAGCGATACCATATCCTCCAATATATTCCTAATATTCTCATATTATTATCATATTTATTGTCTCTTATATACAGCAATATTTCTTTTCGAGGAGGGCATAATGCCAAAATTTTTGTGAGAGATGCTCATTTAATGAGCCTTTTGTAAGTCTTCATGTACTAATGGTGATTCCATAGATAAAATATTTATATATGAGTTTTTTGATGTTAAATTTTTTCTTATAGAACTATGATATTAATTAATTTCATATCTGATAAGTTACAGTAGTAAAATTTGCCTTATTTTCTTACCTATGCTCTTTAGCTAGTTAAAATTGACTAGTTTTATTGTTTCCAATGCCATGAGAGTTATGTGTACTAAAATTTTATTATGTAAGTTGAATTATGTCATAAATTAAACAAAAAACCCAATACAACTCACACAAACTGATTTTATTTAGTTTTAATAGTTCTTTGAAAGCCTCCTTTGCACAGGAAATATCTAGGGTAATTTTGCTAGTTTTTCCCAAACACACCCAAACTCTTCCAAAAATTTTCCGACATGTCATAAACCTGATTAAATGGATATTTTATGAATAAATTGAGACCTATAACTCACCTAAGTCTCCCTGATCCTTGGTTTCTAGTAATTGACTATTCAAATCTCAATTTGCACCAGTTGGGACACCCAGAAGCCTGGTAGTAGACTTCAGCCTGGTTGATGCTCAAAACATAAAAGGGACCAACATCCAGGTGCTTAGCAGTCATAAATTTTACTATCCAAGCATTTCCTTTTGTTTTTCCCACTAACCCTATGCAACCCCAGTACAATACCTAATTTTTACTATAGAAATGTTTCCCACCTGTCAACTAGTTCTCTAATTTTGTATATCATAGCAGTAAGATTAATATTTCAGATTTGATTCATACTAGATATATTATAGAACATTTGTTAGTTTTTTTTTTAATTATGGTAAATAACATTATTCTCATTCAATACATATGCACTCTATTGTTGTCAAACGGTGGTTAACTTTGGCAAGGGCAAGGGTTAATCTTGACACTATATTCAAATCTAAATCAAATGTAATTTTCTAGGAAATGGTTATTTTAGGGGATTTGGCCTACTTCAGGGAATTACACTTGTTTTCATGTAAAAATATTTGTTTCCACGAAGTGTGTGTGTGTACACATACACACACACACACCATGGAGGCGTTGACATAGTATGCATTATAAGAATGAAGAATAAGGGTTCTCTCTCTCTCTCTCTCTCTCTCTCTCTCTCTCTCTCTCTCTCTCTCTAATATATACATATATATATTAGAGAGAGAGAGAGAGAGATTTGAGTGCTTCATATAGTATGCATTCTAGGAATGAACAACGGCGTTGCTCTTTTACAAATAGTTCATTAAAAGAAACAAAGTATGAATATAATTGCATTCCATTTAGAATGTAATATATATATATAT
>LPNX011089071.1:368630-381665 GCA_001517045.1 Pseudotsuga menziesii
ATTGTAGTTGCTTAGATACATTGTGTGTTAAACTAAAAAGTTCTTCAATTATTTTACAAAACTATGAGTGAGTGAAAACCACAAATGGATGAAGTATAGAAATAGAAATTAAATAAGAATAGTGAACTAGAATTTCACATCTTACTTGCAGATTGTGTTTGATGGTGGATGTTTTTTATTGTAGGGGAAAGGTTTGCAAATGATTGGATAAGCTTTGTTTTGTCTTCCTATAATTGATATTTTATTATGTGTTCCTCTTGCATATAACTAAGGTTTGAAAAAATACTTACACACTCATCTTTGTGTGGGAAAGTGATCAGTGAATTGTTGTAGCCCTACATTATTTTCAAAAGAGAAAAACAAATAATGAGTTAGTAGTGATGCTAAGTAAGCCACAATCCCAAAGCTAGGCCAGTTTCAACAAAGAAAATGGTACTTTTACCTCATTTAAGGAAAATGAATACCAACTAACTCTTTCAGGTTTAGAAACATAAAAATAAAACCAATCAAATTTTACTGTAGAAGATTAAGGGTACAAATGGATGTTATGCTCAGACAAACTAAATTAACATAAAACTAGAGGAAGGGAAGGGCCTCTGATATTGTCATACTATGATTACTGATTAAATTCTACCATGTATGAGGTTCTTTATGCAGTCAGGAAATAAAAAATTATAATTTTACTCCTTTATAAACAAAAACAAAATTCATGAGCATGGGTGTGTTAGTGAAGTGTAAAATAAAAAAGTATGTTTCTAAGTTTTAATATTTGACATGTAAAAATTTAACAAAGAGATACCATTCAAGCGTTAAATATTTGACCATTAATGTTTCCCATGTGAATTTTCACATACTTGGTCATCCTTCACAACCCAGGTTGAGTTCATGATTTAATGCTACCATAGATTATTATTTCTTACTTTCCCAAATGTTCAAAGTTAACAACAACTAAAAGATGTTTAGAGTTAAGAACATCTCATAAATTTTCACAATTAACAACAACTAAAAAATGTTCGGAGTTAACAACATGTCAAAAATGTTCAGATTTAACAACTACTAACAAATATTGCTCTCAGTATTTTTTAGCTAAGAGGAAGTAACAAACACCACTCATTAAGAAAATTAATCCTTATTAATTTTATGTTTCGTGTTTTGAGGAAGGCCATGGGAAAAATTTCCTTGTTAACAACAAGAACTAAGATATCTACTTGGTGGAAATGAGTGAATGTTGTTTTCATCTATTGTAGGTGGAAATATTAATTTGGTGTTGACAGTTAAGAAATGTCCAAAATGTTTACATTCCCAAAATATTTTTCAATAGTGTGGTATTTCATTTGCATAGTGTTAGAGAGGGAATATTCTTAGCTTGTCCTAGTCCAACGTACTCTGCTCCTTCTCTGTGACATTGTTTCTTGTGGTAAATGCACATGGTGTTCCATTAAGTCATTATGAAAGTATAATCTAAACTTTGTGATTACCATACCTACACTAACCACTGAGTTGACTATACAATTTGCAAATCAACATGACTATATCTACGTTAACCACAAACTTCATCATACACTTTGCAAACCAAAATTACCATACTTTATTATCTTATGCCCTCTTTGATAACACCAAAGTTGATGAAGCCAAAGTGAAATGCACACTAATTTTATGTTCTTGCTCATTAATCTCCTTCATTGCATCGGATTAACCCATTACCAAGGTACACTATAATGTTTTTTATTGGCATGCTTACATTAATCACAAAAATCTTATGGTGTTAACCTATTACGAAATAACAACATAACATTTTCAATTACCATGCCCACACTAACCACTAACTCTAGTATACACTTTGCAAAAATGCATCACTATAGTCGAATGATAATACCAAGCTTCATGAATGTATAGTCGAATGTAGAATAAAATGGTGTACTTAATCATTAGTGTCCTCAATCGAGTGGGTCATTGGAAATGTAAAAGATAATATTTATGATTACCACACCTACATTAATCACTAAGTCACCATACACTATGCAAATATAATCACGAAGTGGACCATACACTATACAAATTGATATGAAAATACCCTACTATGTTGTAAAAAAGATTATGCTATAAAACTAAGATTGATAAGTGCATAGTCTATTGCATAGTGAATTGTGGTAATTGACCATTAATGTCGACCATGTGAACTTGCACGTACTTGGTCGTCCTACACTAGCCATGTCAACCTCAGGGTTAAACCCTGGCACAGATGATGGCTTGGTTATATTCCCAACACATTTATGTTCCCAAAATTTTCTTCAATGCAGTGTGCCATTTCATTTGTGCAGCGTTGGTGAGGAGAGACTCAGAGCTTGGGGATATTTTGAGCTCGCCCTGCTCCAATGTACCCAGGTTCTAGTCTTTGACATTGTTTGTCAACAAAAATAGGCATTTTGTTGTTGTGACATTGTTTCTCATGGTAAACACACATGGAATTCCATTATCAACAAATAATGAAGTTGTTGTGCAGTGTTGTACATGGGAGCTTCTGACCTTCCACTACTCCAACATGCCATGCCCTTCTCCTCCTCTTTGAAATTTTTGTCATCGAGAAGAAAGATGGAATTCCATTGTGAGGACATGGAGTAAAGCAAGATGTCTATTTTGGCATATCTTGAGCATGCATCAATTTTTAATAAGAAATATTACATGCCCATTATGAAAGTACATGGTAACTTGTTTTATTAGTATGTTTATGTTAATCACTAACTCTCTTATACACTTTCCAACTCCACATACGAATATTATGATATCTTATAATTTCTATGATAAAATCAAGGTTGACGAAATCATAGTTCAATTCACATTAAATTGATGTGCTTGACCATTAATATCACCCATTTGATGGGATTGACCCATTTGCAAGGTAGACAATAAATTTTTCAATTACAAGGGCTAACTTAATCACCAAGACCACCATACACTTTCTAAATCGAGATGAGTATATTCTATTATCATATAAAACTAAGGTTAATGAACTTATAATCCAATGTGCAGTGAATTGAACTGGTTGACCATTAATGTCTCCCATCTGAACTTGCAGGCTATTTAATATGAATTCCATTCTTGATCCTTTCACTTGGGAATTGTCATTCAATTGTTAAAAACCATATTTGACTATGGCAAAGAAAGTTGGGGGAAATAAATCTCTTTACATGTAAAGAGTTGTAAAACCTTAAAGCACTATGAAATATATATATTACAGTCCATCTTAAAAAAACATGGGAAAAATAAACCCCCTTTTACATGTAAAGAGGTGCAAATCACTAAAGGAGTATGAAATATGTAAGATAACCCTTGTACACAAAACGAGATTTGATTAAAATTCCAATAGTTGACAAGAATGGATATACGTAATTAGTTGTCCTACATAGTCGACATCGAATTTAACATTTAACACTGACACCAAAAAATATTTTGTTACTTTCTCAAAATGTATTTTAAGGTAGAGTGAGATATAGTTGTGAAAAAGGATTCAATAAGAGTTAGTTTCTAAATTTGGATAGATTCTGAGAAATACTACTAGATGTTTTCAAATATTGATTAACATATGTTGAATTTGGTTAATAGAAGAGTTTTCATCCACTCCTACTTGCAGTTCAACATGATATTGAAGGAAAACCCCCATTGTTCTCTATAATTTGAATAAAATAGTTTGGACTTGATGTAGGCATAACTAGATTTCCTTCGAGAGCGAGCAATGGGAAACAATCATGGCATTCTTGTTTGATGATGCGAGTGACAATTCTTTCGTTACTTTCCCAAAACATCTTTCAAGGCCACCTGCCATTTCATTCATGCGATGTTAGACAACAAAGCTTCTCATCTCGCCCTGCTCTAACCTACATTTATGTTGCTCTCCAACAATATTTCTCATGATGAATAGACATAACATTCCATTATCGAGAAATAACAGCCTTGAAAGTTAGAAAGTCACCATACCCCATCATGAATGGTAATAAGACATTATAAGTGTACATCATGCACACTGCAACAAACTCTTTAACATCTCTTCACATTACTAGGTACATCCCACGCCTAGGGGCACATTAATCACCTAGGACACCATAGACTTTGTAAATCGACTTCAACCTATTCTATAATCATATAAGACTAAGGTTGATGAACTCATAGACCAACGCATAGTGAATTGAGGTGGTTGACCATTAATGTCCCCGTAAATGTGCATGTACTTGTGTGTCCTACTTGGAATTAATACTAAGTAATTAATGAACTCATAGTGGAATTCACAGTAAATTGATGTGGTTAATCATTAATGTCCCCCATCGCATGTGATTAACCCATTTGCAAGCTACATGATAATGGATTTTATTACCATGCCTATGTTGATCACCAAGTCCATGATACACTTTTTAAATCAACATCACCATATTCGGTACTATGTTATAAGAGTAAAGTTGATGAAATCATAGTCCAATGCGTAGTGAATTGTACTCATTGACCATTAATGTTGCCTATGTGAAATTGAACGTACTTGGCCATCCTAGACAACCAACATTCAATTCAGCATCATTAACACTACCACTGGAAATTGTTTTGTTACTTTCGTGAAACATTTCTCAAGGTATCATGCACTAGAGTTTTCCAGAAGGACTTAGTAACAGTTAATTTCTAAATTTGGATAGATTATGAGAAATACTACCAAATATTTTCTAACTATGATTAACATATGTTGGGCATAGTGGTTTAGTTGGCATTAGTGCTAAGTTATTAATGAACCCATGGTCGAATGCACAATAAATTGATGTGTTTGACCATTAGTGTCCCCCATCGCGTGGGATTAACCCATTTACATTATATAATTATAATTTTGGTGAAATGATATTCCAATGCACAATGAATTGACTTGGTTGACCATTAATGTCATCCAAGTGAACTTGCAAAGAACTCAATGTCAATGCCTCGATTGATGCTTTCTCCTAGAAACTCCAATAAAATTGTTAAAATATATATTTGATTGCATCCCAAACAAATTTGGGGGAAATATATATTTTTGCATGTAATTAGTTGTAAAGCCCTCAATCAGGTTGAAGATATATATTACACTCCATACTAAACAAACCTATGGAAAATAAATCAATTTTACATGTAAAGAGGTGTAAAGCGCTACACCAAAATAAAACTCACACAATTATTCCAACCATCTACCTTGCCTGACATTTAAGATTGGTTGATAAAACAAATACTTTAAGCTCATGTGATATGTTCTAGGTTCAAATCTTATTCCTACCAAATAATTCATCCACATCTCGAGGGCGTGTACTATGGATTCTAGTTCTAAATCGTGAGTTGCATAATTATTTTTCATGCTCTTTCAAATTTTTGGACTCATAGAAAATCACAAAGCCTTCTTTCATAATAACTCCATCTAGTCCTTCAATGCAAGCATCCATACAGACTACAAAATCCTTTTTTGGATCTGCAATCTTCAAAACATGAGCACCAGTAAGTAACTTCTTCACATTTTTCAGACCATATAAACTATACATTTTTCTCTACAACAATGTAATTAGATGAGCAATCTTGGAGAACGCCTTAATGAACCTTCTATAGTATCTTGCAAGACCAATAAAATATCTAACATATATAACATTCTTTAGAGTAGACCAATACATTATGGATTCGGCCTTTTTCAGATCCACTGCAATTCCTTCTTCTAAAATAACATGACACAAATATTTTATTCTTATTTGATAGAAGTCACACAGCTTGCTTAGATTTTCATACAATTGGTTCTCTATAAGAACTTGCAATTCCACTCTTAAATTATCCTCGTGCTCTTATTCATTATTTGAATAAACAAGATTATCATCCAAGAAAACTAACACAAACTTATCTAAATGACTTGCTAAAACACTATTCATAAGACTAATGAGTGTGGTTGGTGCATTGGTGAGACCATATGGAACCATTGTAAGCTCATAATGGATATATCTTGTCCCAAAATTGGTCTTGTGAATGTCTTCTTCTTTTAGTCTCGCTTGATGAAAACCAAATATCAAGTCAATCTTCGAAAATACTTTGGATCCCTTCATTTGATCAAACAAATAATCAATTATGGGATATGGGTACTTGTTCTCAACTATAACTTTATTTAGTTGTATATAATCAATACATAGCATTAAATTCCCATATTTATTCTTGGCAAATAGCATTGGTGCTCCCCAAGGAGACACACTTGGTATGATATACTTATTGTCCATTTATTCTTGTAGCTGCATTTTTAACTCTACTAATTACGACATGCTCATTCTATAAGAATATTTGGAAACCTGGGTTGTCATTGAATCAAGATTGAGTTTAAAATCTATGTCCCTTTTTGGTGGCAGTACTAACACTTCATTTGGAAACACATCTTTGAACTAGATTCCAAAAATTAATAATATTCTATCTTTGGTCATTCTTCCTCTAATGAATTATATATATCGATTTCATATAGATGGTATCCTTTTTGGTAAAAAATCCTTGAAAAAGGATGAAATTTTCCTTACTAATACTTGCTTTGGAATCCCTTTCACCACTCTTAGCCTTCCTTCTTCATCAATGTGTTAATGACCTTTTCATAGCAATCTACCTTTGCTCTATGTTTTTCCAACCAATCCATACCAATAAGATCACCATAATATCCTAATGGTAGGACATTCAAATCTAATTTTGTGAGGGGTCCATTCAAGTATGTGGGGCACTCCATCACTACTTAATGCACCTTTCTTTTTGTTATGGTGCCTAACTGAACTAGCCAAGACTTATTATTCTATATTTTTCTAAGAGAACAACTTTCAACCACTTTTTGAGTAATATAAATATGAGTATATCCTGGATCAAACAAAATAGAAATAGATTGCTCAACAATCTTACCTTAAAATCCCATTATTGTTGATTGATGGTATGCTTGATGGTCATCCTACGTTGCATAAATTCAAGGAGTTACCCTTACCATGTACTTCACTATAATTGCTTCCTATAAGTTATGCAAGACTTCAGGGTTCTCTCTTTGACGTGGAAATTCTTTAAGCATGTGGTTATCTATACATCCCCAACACTGAAGTGGTCCTTTTGGTCCTTTTCCTATCGTTATTGCTGTCTTGATTTGACTTCATGCTTGCTGACCTTGTTTGAAATTACTTGGCTAACTTCTAAATGGTGGATGCTTGAATCCACTCTTCCTTTGGTCAAAACTTCCATTTTGATTTCCCTTCCATGTAGGATGAACTTTTTGATTTTCCTTTGTTTTTATCATAGCAATGCATTTCCATTCTGATAAATTCATCCAGATTTTGTGGATTAACAAACTCAATCATGTCAAGAAACCACACATTCACTAAAAATTAGAAACATAAAAAATGGTCAGGTTGCGTTGCTCCACTCTGATGCACGGCTAGGGTTTCCCTAGCCGTCGTCCTGCTCTAAAGGTCCATCTGCACTCGTCGAAGGTTCCCTGTCGGATCCGTTGTGCTGTGTGTGCCCCGGTGCCGGCGCCTACTCCTTGCTCAAGCTATGGTTTGTCTGCGTAGTGGCTGTAGAATCCACTCTGCTGGGTGCGCCCATTATGGAGATCGAATCCCAGCTTCTAACATTTAAGGCTCTTGTTCATGCAGCTGCTCCTTAAGCTACCTCTTTGCCCCCATCCAAGTTTGTGAAAAATATTGATGAGATCCCCTCTTTGGAACTCTCTCCTTCGGATCCTTGCGAAAAAGTGATCATTCTCTCAGAGAGAGCTCTTATCGGCAAGTTTACAGGGTTGTCGCCAAGCCCTAAGGTGGTAGAGCTTTGGATTGCTGAGCACTGGAATCCTATTATGCAAGGACAAGTCTCTCTCTTTGTAGTCGGTAGGGGTTATTTTGTTTTTCTCTTTCTGAATAAAGAAGAATGTGATCTTGTTTTTCGATCGGGTCTGTTCTTCATGGCCTTGAGAGGGCTCTTCTTAGCCCCGTGGACTTTGGGTTTTAACCCAGAAGTAGATATCACAGCCGCTCCATTCTAGGTAAGACTGCCTCATCTCCCACTTCATCTTTGGGAGAAAATCTCTATTGCGTACATCGGTAATAAGCTAGGGTGCTACCTAGATAGTGTAGATCCAAAAGGGGGTCAGTTTACATGTGCCCGCATTTGCGTAGAGGTAAATCTTGAAAAAGGGCTCCCAGAGGCCCTAAAGCTCACATTAGGAGAATGGAGCCACATCCAAGAGTTGGATTATGAGCAGATCCCATTCAAATGCAACTTTTGCCATGTCTATGGTCACTTTACCAAAAGCTGCCCCAAGCTTTCCGAATCCCAGAAATCAAATGTTCCCCACGCAACTAAAGAAGTAGAGTTCCAGATGATCACTAATCGATGTCGTCCCCCTAAGCGAAAGGAAACTCAACAGCAAAAGGATCCTCCTCAATATCCTTCCACAGCATTCTCTCCTTCACTGGAAAGTAAAAACAAATTTGAAGTTTTGCAGGAAGTTGAAGCACAAGAGTGCGAAGTAGCAGAATATCCGGTGCAGGGCGAGACCCCGCTAGGTCCTTCCGCCCCCTTGGCAATAGCTTTCGCTTCCCCATCCATGAAAGAGGCTTCTCCAAGCCTTCCTTCAGGCTCCAAGCAAGATTCTCGGGCGTTAGATCAAGAGACCTCAGTCCAAGCAGGACTAGCTTCCTTAGTTCCTTTCGCTGGGTCAGAAGGAAGCTCCGACCCTGAAGACTTCTCAGCCCCTTCTTCCCCCCTCACCAAAGGGCGAAATTCCAACAAAGAAAGTAGGGAAAAGGAAGCATCCTCAAACATTCTTTTGGGATCTCAGAAGTGGTTAGACTCTTTTATTAAGGGGCATTCTTCCTCCCCTACTAATTAATGTTTTGCTTCTGCATTCTTCTCTGCTCACAGTTTGTGAGAGCTTACTCTTGTAAGAAAATTTTGTCTTTCTCTCAAAAAATCTCTAGAAGCAAGTGGGATTTATCTCCCAAGATAGTCATAATTCATAAGAAGGCTGACAACACTATTAGAGGTCATCAACCCTCTTCAAGTTTGTATGCTGCAGATTCTGGTTAACCAGAAAGCGATTAATACAACTCTAACCATTTTTGTCTAAAAAAAACAAACTCAATCATGTCTCTATAATTTTGGGGCATACTTCCAAGGAAGATTTGAATATTTACCCTTTAATATTTAATGTAATCTACATATCTCAGCAATTCCAAAAACTTATAGACATGTTCTTCCATGGAATTTTGTACCAACTTTAGTTCATTGAACTCCTTCCTCTTTTTATCATAATTCCTAGAAGATAGGTATTTTTCCCTTGAAATACTTTTTAAATCACTCCCATCTAATCATTATTTCTTTGATTCCCTTTACTTGCATGAGGTGCTCCCACCAAATTGAATCTCAACCATTAAGATTGTAAATATCAATTTTGGACTTTTCATTTCCTAAGTAATCATGAATTCAAAAAAAAATATTCATCCAGAAAGCCATGCTTATACTTCCTAACTTGTCTTATTTTCTCCATCAAATGTGCGTGGCCTTTCCTTTTTGGATTCTCATTGTGGAATCCTTTTAAAATTTCTTCTTATTTCAAATATACTGGAAGTATACTTTTGTATACTTCAAGAAATTTGAGAATCACATGGCCTGCTAAAATGAGTCCTTAACAAAGATACCTTATGTTCCCTACTTAAAGAATTTTCTCTTGGACTTGGAGTCCTCTTCCTAGTGTGGCTTCTGGAGCATCTTTCTGCACTTCTTTTTCCTTGACCAACATTTATTGGATTAGATCCAAGATTATCCCTTTGCTGAATATTAGTGATTCTTTGAAGGATAATAGAATTAATATGGTTCTACTCTTCTTGAGACTTGATCAACCTCTCATTGAAACACCTCATTGTTTCAACCAAATATTGGGGAGTGATTTTCTATCTCCTCCAATTGAATTTTGTATAAGAATTTCCCTCTTGCATATTTTCTCCAAGGAAATCTTCATCATGCTCATATGGATCATGGGCATCATTCATGGTTACCATTTGCTTTTGGAAACTCTTTCCCTTTTTCATGTTGCCCTCTGCTACAACAATTCAAAAATTGTTAGCTACAAGAACGGTGCATCATAGAGATATTTATTATGCAATGACACATAAAAATGTTATTATTTAATAGAAATTAGTCTTATGGAATCATTCACATGGTTCTGAGGTCATTTTCTATTCCATTATGTGTTATGGAACACCCCCTATTGACATTTTTTATCAATAAAATGTTACGTGCACTTTTATGTTCTAATATTTGAGACATTTGTATTCCTCATTCATATTTTTATCGTGAAATATTGATCCCCTATGGATAATATTTCCATTAGATATCTTCATGCTTCATTATGATCTAGGATTGAAAATTGCACTCTCGAAAATGTTAGTTTTTCCAAATTATGAACTATTAATGTAGCCACACTTAAACTAAGGAACTAACTTTTTAGATTTATAAAAACAATAATGGGAGTCAAGGGGGATTTCCCCGTTTGAGGGTAGTTCATCCTTTTTTTTGTAAATATTCTGAACTTCATGCAATTTAGAACATAATATTAATGCCTTTTTTTCAATTTTTGGCATCTAAAATCGTGGGTGGAAACCACTAGTTATTTCCATTACCATAAGTGGTAACAACTCATTGTAAAAGAAATTTTTGAAAGGTTGTTGATAGATCCATTTTCAAATAAATAGAACATGTGGGTAGGATATATCTTCCCAATGTCTTTCCCACCTTCCATTATCCAGTGTGCAAGTTTAGGGTGTGTTGTGAATCATATCCATTGATCATGATTTCATTTCCCCGCGAATGTGCGTCAACAACTACTAAGGACCTCTAAACGCGGGCCTGTTCCTGAAACACATTGTGTATCCATACAAATGCACATCGATGACCTTCATAGACCTATACTCTGATTCACTTACAAACTTCTCTCCATGTCCCCCATGGGCCACTCTTCTTGGATACACCCTACATATGAACTCTTCCATGCCCATGAACTTTTCTCCACCATCCCTACAGAATCTCCTTAGCTACTTCTACGGACTTTTCTCCACTCGACTCCATGGAAAAAGTGTTTCTCTCCCATGGAATTTCCTCAACTACTTCCATACACCTCTTATTAGCTACACAATATAGAAAAACTCTGATGCACCTATACATTTTTCTCCATCATGCCCATAGGCTCTCCTCAATTGCTCCTGTAGGATTCTTCTATGTTGCACTCCACATAAAAACTCTGTTGCACCCATGGAATTTTCATAGATCCTCCTCAGACTTCTCTTCATGGAACTCCACGATCTCCTCTTCATGGACTTATTATCCATTGTTCTTGTGGTCCCTTCTCTGCAACTTCCCCACGAGCCTCTTTTCATGGAACTTCGTGATCTCCTCTCTGTGACCCCTACGGATTCTGAACATTGGTTTCCCACACTTCCTTCTAGTGTGGTTGGTCCATGTCATACCACTTTTTCCAACATGGTAGGGGTGGGCTCCACCTCAATTTTCCCAATTTTAATAAATGAACACAATTTCACATTTCCTTTGGCTCTGGATATCTTTGTTGTGTAACAGAGTGGAAAATCATTCTACTAATGGCTTTTGTTAAATGATTTTTTCTAAATTTCCTCAACCCAATATACCATTCCAGCTAATAGAACACGGGTTGAATGCATGGGCTCCATTAAAACACCATATGTGACTTAAGACCATGGTTTTTACCAAAATCATTATCAACACTTCCTATGCATTAATGATTTTTTGTTTTTGAGTTTTCATTTTGACCCAAACAACCCCAATGTTGAAACCAAAAGCTTTGATACCACACTATCAGATCCCCTCCCATCAATCTAACCAATGGAGGGGACATGAACACGGTTCTAAATTTCACCCCCATGGCTATATTAAGAAATTCATAAACATCTAAATGTGTGTGCAAATACATAATAAAAATACATAGAGAATATAATTCATTCCACACACACAACATGCATATACCAGCATATTCATCACAAGCATAATAATAATAATAATCATGCACATTGAAACATAACAATAAATTAACAAGTAAACATTTATCTTTTCAATGAAGTTTCCCAAGTAACTGGCTATGGAAGAGAAATGTTCCACCCAACCATAGGCACTCTATCCAACACTTTATCTCTCTGTTGAGAGGCCACCCACAAGCTGGGATATGCATCCACTAAGGAAGAATGACATAGGCTCACTCACATCCATAGACATGCATACTCATGCTAATCCAACACACCACTGGGTTTATCAAGCATGTAGAGAGGAAAGAAAGGAGAATGTGAAGCCAGTGAGCTCACCCACAGAGCTATAATCCAGTGAGCTGAACCACAAAGCATCTCAGTTAGCTTCACCCAAATTTTGCACTCACATTACCTACCACACTCAACACAAGGGATGTCTCCTTCTCTACTACAAAGTCCCTTAAGCATCCCCTTTCCTCTAGTGCTTTTCAGGCTAGGTATACAAAGTTCCAATCTATTAAGCCTTTATATATTTCTTTCCTTCACTGGGTTTATCAATCCATTTGAACCTCTAGTCTCTCTCTAACTTCAAATCTCAATTTTATGATTCCTGGCCACATTAAGGCCTCAAATCTGGGTCTTCCCATGGATTTTTGGGCTTTTAACACTCAAAATTACTCCAAGGTTGCTAGTTATGGACCCCCCCCCTGGATTTCACCATCCACATGAATTTATGGGAATTTTTGATACTATAAAACATGTCTTTTTCATTGGTCACTATTTCTATTCCTCTCACTATTGGGAATGCACAACATGTTGAAGATTGGAATCTGATTGCCCAAAATATGGGATGGGAATGAAGAGAAATGAATCTGTCACATACCCCAATTTTGTAAAATTATGTAATTAGTTTTATTTTATTTTCTGAGACATTATGTTAAACTTAATCCTAAGTAGGGATTGATGACTCAGCAGAGTCAACAGTTAT
>LPNX011089078.1:12553-60517 GCA_001517045.1 Pseudotsuga menziesii
CCTATAGCTAATTGAGCAGTATATCCTAGCAGCATTTTTTCCAGCCATGAAGCCAAAGAAAATGAATCCATCAATAAGAAATTTTCTTGAAAGGTGTGTTTCAAGTTAATATAACTCGGATCACCTGTTAAAAGATTAACAAATAGCTGTAGCACCTTCGTATGCACTGACTCATTATGGCATCCTTCCAAAGCATCAATTAAAGGGAAAAAGTTACCATTGCCTCCAAGAAATTCCCGGAACATGTTGGATTGGTTCAACATCAATGAGTCCTCAGTGTTACCCAAATAAAACTTAAGCAAAATTACTTTACTAGGATCCGTTCTCAGGCATTCCACCATATCAGTTGTACTTGTAAGTAGATGCTCTTTAATAGATAAGTTAACCTCCTTGCTTGAGTTCATTTCTTTTATCAGGATTTCCATGTTCTTCAGAAAAAATAGATCACTATACATACATCTCTCTGTAATGCCCCGGTTTTGACCCCGTTACATTAGATGTATATGATGTATATATTGTAATGATCATGGTGTGGAGCTAAAGGCCAAGGCCCCACCATTGATCAGTAATGCTATGTTTTGGATTTAATTGTCACCGAAGATCTATCGTGGCATGCGGCATATAATATGTTGGCCGTCATGTAAATATGCATCATAATTAATTAATGGACACAACCAGCTACGGTCGCGGCAACTAAATCGAATGGGGCATGATTTTCTAAGGATAAGGGGGGGTGAAATATTTAGCCTATGGGCCAATGGGGAAAAGCCAAATGTCTATGAGAAAACCCATCAAGTTGTCAACTACCTTTCTTGTCTTTTTCTCCAATCATTTATTTCTGCCAGAATGTGGTTGAGTTAGTTATTGCATGGATGGGAAGAGTATGGGCAACCAAAATTTGAATTGGGCAGAGAACCATTTTTGAAAAACGTGTTCTGACTTCCTTGGTAAGGAAAATGCCCAAAAATGCAGGCCATTCTGCCATACATCCACGTTTTCCATTTTCCAGACCATTCTTCTTCACGTTGGAGCTTTTGGGGAGCAGCTAAAGTCTTTCCTGTGTGTCTGTATTTCACGTTTTGACTGTTGGCTTCATTTTTCCCAGGGATTGGAGGTCGTTTTTGTAATGCCAGGGCCTGGGTTGTCTTCCTCACATTTTTGGAGCTGCTGGTGCATTTTCCATTCACATTTTTGGCTGTCTCACTGACTATTGGTCTCATGCACTGGATATTTGGGATGTTTTTCCCTGTTGTGAGTTGTGCTCACTGATAAGCTACAGGATTGTGTGTTTTCCCCCATGTTGTGAGCCGTTTTTGCTGTTATGTATGGGGCTGTGTAATTCGTTTTACTGTTCAAGCTGTGTTAGCTAAATTGATTGCCTGAGTGCAATGGTTGGTCTTTGGACTGTGTGAGGAGTAAGGATTTTGGTTTGGTTGCTTGATAAACCTGGTGCTATAAACCACACAGACAAAACTAGAGGGTTGGCCTTCTTCTCCATCACCCCTGAATAGCACTGGAAGGGAATGCAGGGCCTGAGGGACTGTGTAGCAGAGAAGGGACTGATTCCTTGTGTTGGGTGTGGATGGGTGTCTTAGAGGTCAGGCTAGTTTTGGTGTAGGTGTTCTTGGCTCTGTAATGAGCTCACCAGCTTAGCAATTTGCCTTCTCCAGCTCCTTAATGGCCTGATAAACCCAACTGATTTGGCTTGGCTGTGTGTTTTGGACATCCTTGGCTATGTGTAAGCCTGCTAGTTCCCTTATTCCTTGGAGAATCATGCCCGGCTCGGGGGTGGCAGAGTTGCTAAGAGATTAAGGAGCATGCTGGCCTATGGTTGGGTGGAACGTTGCAGCGACGTAGCTGGTTGCAGAGCAAAGCATTCATAAGATAAGTGATCTTGTGTATTTTACCTCTGCAATTCCATATTTACTGTTAATCAAATGAAATGAACATGTTAAATGAATGCTTGTTTGGATGCTGTTGTTTTCCGCTGTGAATGAGGATTAAATTGCATCTGTGCATGATGAATAATCTTGTGTGCATATTTTAGTTTAAATCCTCTTTCAGCATTCTATTTTAGGCAATTTTTAAGCCTGTGCATGTTCATGGGTGGTTAGCCCGGTCTAATAAAGCTCTTGATCGCGTCCTCTTTGCCGGTCGAAGGCATGGGGACGTGACACTCTCTTCTATAGAGGGAATTAAATTATTGAACAGGATTCTACATTTATCATGTATACCCTCAAATAGCCTGTCAAGATTTATGGTCATTATGACCTCAAGCAAACTATTGAAGGTGAAATGTAAGACAAAGGTATGCTCTTGAAATTTATGGAATGGCTTGGTAATTCATCTCAGACCAATATTTGAAAATTGTGTGAAGGATTTCATGATCTTTGGAGTCAATTTGTGGTATTCATTTTTCTTTCAATTGTGTGACAAGTGGAGTATAACTTGGATGCAGGTTTATCATCCAAATATTGATTTGGAAGGCAATGTTTGCCTCAATATTCTGCGGGAGGACTGGAAACCTGTTCTGAACATCAACACCATCATCTATGGTCTGAATCATCTTTTCACGGTAATTTAATAATATTTATATTTTGGACAACTTAATGACAAATGCTGACATAGTGGAGTCATTTGGGGGTGGTTTTTTTCATTGCTAATGTTCTTAATTCAGTTTTCTTGGGAGTTGCAATGATTGAAGAATAGAAACTTAGGTTAATGGATCCTTCCTCATTCCTTTTATACAGCCGGATATTTTTTTTTCCAAGAAAAATGTAATTCTTGTTCAACTTTTAATGAAAATTACATGCTTCGGCTGCCAAAAAGGATACAAAATTTGCATATTTTGTTCTGCCTACCATAATACGAGCATTCAGCCCATCTAAACAGTGGTCTAAAAGCCAAATTGTACACATCACCATCTCAGAGAAAGAGATCATACCCATTCTCAAACACCATATTCTTGCCAAGCAAGCATATAGAGGTTATACATGTATAAAATCACAATAGGAAAAATAAGAAAGATCTGATCCAAACCAACTCATAGAGCTGACAAGGAAATGACAGAGACACCCGCAATAACTTCTTCATATTATATGGCCTACATCCAATGTGGCCTACCCTCGGGTCCGTATCAGACTTCAGCATCCTGGTACAATTCTCTAAAGACCTGAGTAAAAGAGATGCTCAAAAGAGCCTGCTACCTCCAACAGTAAATCACCCATTGGCCTGAGATTTACATTGTGCAGATGACCTGCCCCTTATCCAGTTTTTAACCAATGATGAATCACTGAAATCTTGCAAACTTGAAAGATTCCAATCCTTTGCACATTTTAATAAGAGCTTTAAAGCTTGAAATTCTGCAAAGTTGTTAGAACCCTTTTGCATTTTCACTCAAAAAGGGTAATTTTGGCCAAGGAGAAGAGAATGCACAAAGGAGGCTAGAAATCCATAAGTAGCATTGTAACATGAGCTCTTAACAAAACAAATTTTTAACATTTGCACTGACACAAATACTATTCTTTAGATGAATAAACTCGGTAGCTTCATTAGCTTAGGCATGCATATGGTTACAATTTAAAGTTTAAAACTGATGCCAAAAAGATCTCAATCCTTGATATTTTTGGACTCCAAATCATTGCCTCACAACTTGTTGGACTCCAAATCCTTTAAGATTCATTAATTAAACTCCTCTTTTTTGCATTCTCCCATCATGTATCTTGGAAAAGAAATGCTAATGTTCACTGTTTATATATTGGAGTTCAAATTTGAATCATAAGGATGAATGTGATTAACCATTGCCATATTTCCCTCATCCTACCTCAGACATCGCCTTTACCTCCTCAACCAGCCTCTGTAGGGCTCGATATTGCCTTTTTATAGTGCCTTGTGGACTGTGGATTGCCTTTAGGGCTGCTTCCGGTGGCCCCTTTAGCAGCCTATTTAAACCCAAAACAGGCTCACTCCCAGGCTTGTAAGTGAATTGAACAACATGAAAATAGACTCCATTTTGCATACATAAATTGTTCTAATTCTTTTGGATGGACAGCTTTATAATTAGATAATAATTGCCTTAAATAACTATGTTTCATTTGGGTACTGTATACTACTGAGACACATTGAATGGTAGTTCCTTTTGTCACTACTTACTGTTGTACTGTGGGATGTCATACTGTTTATTTTATATCATATATTGTTTATTGGAGAATGATTGGTTAATGGGATGCACCCGGCAAATAGGGACTCGAAGGTTAATGAAATGGGATGCACCAGGCAAATAGGGACTTGAAGGTTTTTTATATGCAAAAAATTAGCTGTCTCAGGTTGTCTAAGAGTATTAAAAAAAACTGTAATTGCCATACTCCAGGGCCAATTTGTGTTTCTTGAGATATTAAAAACTAGATACCCATACGTGAATAATTACAACATTATACATTTACTGTTACATACATCGTTTCCTCCCCACTTGTGAAGAAATTGTCCATAATTTCTAGAAAGTGTTGTTCAAATATAGCCTGGGATATCCCTTTGGCTCAAGATGGTAGGTTCCCTGTTGACCTATTAAATATGATGTAGTTTGCCTATTCTGTGTTGAATCTGTTGATTTAGGTTGGAGGTTGAACAATATAATCTCTGAGTATGGAGCTTGGATCTCTAGGATTGCATTATGTGGGTGTAACATTTGTAGTATGTACCTCCTCCAGCTGTGAGGATTCAGACAGGTTGATGGACCATACACAACTTGGAGAATTGTGTATGGTCCATATTGAATGGTTTTGGGCTTGTGGTGGTGATGTTTCTTGAACCATCTCTTGTCAGGATGAAGCTAGACTTATCGTTCACCTAAACATTGTGTGGTGGAGATTGTTCTCTTTAGAAATTTGAAATTTGAATGCATTCCACTGTTACCTCTAATGTTCTTAATGCCTCTTGTGATATGTAATCACATTTTGTTGCCTGTTTTCCTCCAGAAGAACCCTAAATGAAGTCATTATTAAAGAAGCATCAATTTATTTCAACTTGATTATGGTCTGAGCTTGGTGGATTGATCTTTGGAAATTGCAAATTATATTTTTCTTTGATGATCAACCAATGGAGGGATAGTCACTTGGTTCCATATTTGTTTCACCTTTTAAACTTATCACCATTTTATCAATACTGCTATGGTGGAAGTGGGGGTTTTAATTTCACACTTAAGAAATCATTTAAGCAAACTGAAGTTCTATTTAGTAAGAAAAAATGGTTTTTTTTTCTATATTAAATCATATTATTTCTTTAGTTATTTTTTCTCTAGGGTTATTCCCTGTCTACCTTATTTCTACTTTGACCTGTAAGATAGATTTGCTGGCTGGATTAAGTTCTATGATCACTGTCTTTGAAATTTGAGAAAGGAATTTTAGTTTTGTTTATAACCCTCAAATTTTGGGTGAAAAATACCTCGTTTCACAATATAACTTTGGAATTATAGGTTGAGGCAGTCATACACTTTGAGGATGATATAGAAGAGCTCTAGCAGTGGGAACAGCAAGTAAGAAATTAACACCCTCAGCTGTATCATATCAATAGTTTCAACAATTCCTCACCATTTACATGACTTCTAAACATAGTTTCTATGTGATTTCTAATCATGCTTATTCTCTGATTTTGCATGCCAGATTGTAGGCTTGTGTCAAGCGCTAAATGATGTCCTGTATAGCATGGCTAAGAAAGGGCTGACTATAGCAGTGTAAGAGAAAATTAGTGTGATAAGAAGATTCTTCGAGGAAATAATCAGAGTGTTCTATATTTAATTTCCTCTGTTCCATTTGTGGTTGATACATTCATTGTTGTTTAGATGAGCTGAAGCACTGTGGTGCTTTTTTTTCCATTTTTGTGGCTAGTGTATACTAAAAACAATCAAGCACGGTGTAAGTTTGGAATAAACTGTCAAATATAGAACAATTTTCTTGGCTACATTTGTGGTTGAAACATTCATGGTTTTTTTAGATGAAGTGAAGAATTCCAGTGGTGCTCTCTTTTGTGAATATGACAGACCTTTTTGGCTTGTGTATTCTAAAAACAAGCACGTATGGTGTAAGTTTCTGAATAAAGTGGCAAATTATGAAGTATTTTAAAAAAAAAAAACTTCACCACCGTCGCTTAAGCGACGGTTATACCTGTCGGATTAGCGACGCTTACTGTTTATACATGTCGGATAAATGACGCTCTGATGAAGTATTTTTTTTTTAAACCTTCACTACCATCACTGAAGGGACAGTTCTCATGTCACTTAACCGACACGTAATCTTTATATTCGTTGATTAACCGACGGTCCTTCATGTCGCTAAACCGACGCTTAATCTTTATATTCGTTGCTTAACCGACGTGTTCTCATGTCTCTTATCCGACGATTACAGCTTATATCCGTCGCTTCACCGACGACATTTAAGTTTATTTTAAAAAAAAAATTTGACTAGTCGTCGCTTATCTGACGGCCCTGCTGTCGCTTAACTGATGGAATGAAGGTTATTTTCTTAAAAAACTTTCACTACCGTCGAAGAAAGTCTGTCGCTTAACCGACATTTTACATTTAACCGACGGTAAGCTGAGGTGTCACTTAACCGACGGTTTCGAAAGATGTCGGATAACCGACGACACGTTTCCGACGCTTAAAAAAAATCATAGTGTTGTACATGCGACAAGGAAGTGTCGAAAATCCGACAATTCTACCGTCGGATTTTTGGTCGAAATGTAGTAGTGACACTACCATGGATTGATATCCACATACTAGTAGTGTTACTCACCGATTCTTTGAAGATCATGAATGGACCAACCTGTGATAGGATATTTCATATTTCAACATATACTAAAATCCAACTCCCTAGTTTGATGGTGAAGATGTCATTCCACCAAGCATCTATGAACCTAATGGGTTGGCTCATGATGATACCCCCTATCTTGCAATCCAGAATCGTTAACGAAAATTATTTTTAATGCAACTATGATAGGATCCAGAGCAGATAAGGCTAACCATGTTGTAAAGATAGGTTGTAGTGCACTAATGAATCCAAAATTAAGCGGAACCAATTACCTCCATAGCTCCAATCACATGAATAAGGAATATGTAAATATGTTAACCAAGACAAGAATGTATCAATCTAAAATCCAACAATCATTGGTTTGCAATTGTATATAAAAGAAATCCTGACATAGGCTAGAAAAAGGTTGAAACTGATAATGTAATAAAATTCGAGGTGCTTCAATATTGAGACAAATTGATCAACCGCGATTACCAAATGTGCAGAGACTATCAAGACACCTACTAAAACTAGGAAAACACTCAAAAAAAAGAAAATAGAAAAAATAAAACACCAAAACTATATACATGACATATCAAAATGTTCAAAAAAAAAACTTTTTAAGTATGGAAACATTCACTGGATAAGTATCAATGACTCCCACCAGTGTTTGTAACCGAACAGTACTAGGACCAATATTTTCTGTAATAATGAAAGGTATTAGCCAAAAGAGCTGAAACTTGGTATATTCTTTATTGTCCTTATGTTGTTTATCCCATATCAATACCAAATCCCCTACTAAAAAATCTCTATTAGAAGAATATTTCTCATTGAACCATCTTTTAACCAACTATTGATGTTGATACAGTTTGTTTATGTACTTTTCCCTATCTTATTCTAACTTAAGAAAAGTATCAATCCTCTCTTGAAGTGGGGATGAATCATCTTCCTGAATAGATTGGTCGAATTGTAGCAAGGGGATAGTAACATTGGATGGAAGGATGGCTTCCTTTCCATAAACTAGACAGTAAGGAGAATTTCCAATGGCTGCATTTGGAGTAATCTGGTCTACCCAAAGAGCATTGTAAAGCTCGGTGTGCAAATCTTTATTATGGGAGGCCACTATTTGCTTCAGAATTTTTATCAAGTTCTTGTTAGAATATTCAGCAAGCCCATTTCCTTGAGGATAATAATTGACAGAAAACTTGAGTTTGATCCCTTTTCCAAGGGCGTAGTGTGTGAGATCAATGGACGTGAAATAATATGCATTGTGAAAACTAGATATTCAGGGGCACCAAACCTAGTGACTATTTGAATTTCTAGGATGGATATCACTTGGTTCGTATTGCACTATATAAGAGGAACTGCTTCAACCCATCTGGTAAAGTAATCTATGGTTGTCAGGATATACTTGTGTTGCAGAGAAGAACCGGGGTTAATAGGTTTGAAAAAATACAATCCCCATTTCTGAAATGGGAACTTGACTACTATTTTATACAAGAGAAAGGAAAGGTTTTTAACTTTTCCAGCACATTTTTGACAAGGATCACATTTCCTGACGTAAGCATGAACATCTCTGAAAAACGTAGGAAATTAATATCCCTCCCTAATGATCTTGTGAGTTGTCATATCTCCTGAGAAATGTCCACTTATAGGTCCTGCATGAAATTGGAAAAGAAAATAATCAGTTTGATCCTTCTCTAAACATGTGAGAAAAACCCCATCGTAGTTTTTTCTAAACAGAATATTATCAATAAATTGATATAGAGCTGATTTTAACCTTAAAGCTCTATATTTTTTAGATTCAGGAGTTTCAGGGGCAAATGGATGATTTAGAAAAAAATTAATATGATCATGTCATTTAGACATTGTAGTTTCAATGGTGTTAATAGAACCTATGGGTATAGTTTCCTCCTGCTCCCACTTAATTTGTTTATTTTCAAGATAGTTCGATTGAGAAGTAAGCAGACACAAACCTTCTCCTTTGAAAATATTTGATGACTTAATATCCAAGTCATATTCTTGTAATGTCCTCATCCAGTGAGCCCTCTTCTCACCTAGTTCTTTCTAAACGAGGACATTACAAATGGCCACATAAGGAACAATTACTTTAGTCCTCAATTTTAACAGGTACGGTATATAATGTTTTACTAATTTGTAAACAACATATGTTTGTTTATCCATCTGAGAATAGTTAAGTTCATCTCCTTTGAACATTCAAATCATAAACAAAATGGGGATCTCAGCATCATCATGATGTTTCTGTGACAAGACAGTTGCATAGGAAAATTCAGTAGAAAAGGTGTATAGTATAAAATCTTTGTTGAAGTCTGGATACATAAGAGCAGGTGCTTCTACAATGGATTTCCTAATTTCAACAAAGAAATTTCTTTGTTCCTCAAGCAAGCTAAACTGTACATCTTTCTTAACTAGATGTTGTAATGGCTTAACAACTTGAGAAAAATTTGGCACAAACCTATGAAAAAAATTGATCTTACCCAAGAATGATTGCATGGATTTTTGTGAATTAGGGAGGCCAATATTTGAAATATATTCAGTGGGCTCTGGATCGATAATCATGCCTTCCTTAGAAATAATGAAACCTAAGATCCTACCTTTTGTGAGAAGATAGAATTCTTGGGGTTGAGAGAATAATATCGCCTAAGTATACCACGATAGAATTATGGATCAAACCTATGAAATCTATATCCATAGCTCTTTGGAATTTACCTCCTGCAATTATTATCCCAAACGACATTCTGCTATAAGCAAATGTTCCCCAAGGGGTTTGGAAAGTTGTTTTTAGCTAATCATCATGGGAAAACAGGACTTGGTTATACCTTGAGAATTCATCAAGGAGTGAAAACATCTCAGACCTAGCTACCTTTGATAAGATCTTCTCCTTAGGAGGAACGGGGTAATGATCTTTTTCGAAATCTTTGTTTAAGTTTCTGAAATCGACACAGAACCTGATTTCCCCATTCTTCTTTCAAACAGGTACCAAGTTGGAAATCCACTGCATTTGTCTAACAGGGAATATTATTGATAATGTCAGTAACTTATCGAGCTCTTTCTTCACAGAGGGTTCCAAGTTGGGATGCATATTCCTCAACTTTTGTTGGTAAGGTCTTACTTTTGGTTTCATTGGGATATTATGATGCATGATACTAGTGCCAAAGATTTTGAGTTCATCGTACGTCCATGATAATATGTCTTTGAAATTTTTTCACAACTTGAAAAATGCTCTCCTCTCTTCATCAGAGAAATTGAATCCAAGGTTGATGAAGTGAGGATTATGTTCAGTGCCCAAGTTGACAGGTTCATAGTTTAGAGATGAACTCTGGGTATTACAATTAGTAATTTGTTTGAACTTGTCTTGTAGGTCATAAAATTTCTCTAAGTTTATGACTAATCTAGGGATAATGTTGGAAATATCAAACAAGGATTTATCGTGTTCAACCTCATCAATTTCCATACCTTTAAAGGTTTCCTAGGCTGAGAGAAAATCCAATATTTGTTGATCATCGTAGAATACCTTCCAATTTGTCACATTGTACAAAATGGAAGGCATGTACATCAATTCAATTGAAAAAGTTTCTGGGGACAAACCTTTTGGTGGAATCAACCTAGATGCAGTATTATCTAGAATATTAGTATAAAAATTATGTGACCTAGGGACTGACTTGATGTTGAATGCTGAAAAAAAGTTACTAAGATCCCTTATCAACTTTTGATAGTTAATTAAATGAGGATACAAGCAATGTATTTGGTTTCTCACCTAATTCACTAGATCTCAGAATCTCCAATGCATTGAATTACCTTTGCACCCATGCCAATGGATTTCCTAATTCCTTGGACCCGTGCTTCGTACTCAGCTACATTATTCGTGCATTTGAAATCGATCCTGCACGCAATCATAGTTTTGGTCCCTTTTGGATCAACTAGGACACAACCTCTACCAACCCCATATTTAGACCTGGAGCCATAAAAAAATAAAGTCCACACAATGGGGTCAATTCTAAAATTAGTACTAAAATTACTAGGTAGATCTCCAAAGAATGTGTCAAACATGAAGTGTTAAATGAGAGTGATGAAGTAAGAGATAGATTCATTTGATCCATCAAGGTCAGTAATCATTTTTTGTGGAAATTGAACCCAAGTGATAGAACAATAACACTCACAAAATTGCTAATCAAACATGCAAAATTCACACCAAAGGGGACTGAAATTGGAGCATAACACTAATCTGTATTGAATAAGTGTACAATATCCAAACTTATGAAGTAATAATCTGATCAAATATATAATTACATGAGTGGTTCAAAATCATAAGGATGTTATTCGAATTGGTAAAAAAGAAGGCTTACCAGAACTAGTCAAATCCCCCATAGGTGCATAAAGTAGTTTCCAAATATATGAAGATGCTCATGAATTTTCTAAAGAAAGTGGGAAATATAAAGAGTTATGGAAATACAACTCATTCATTATTTTAATTGGAGAAAAAGAGGGAGGATGATGTGGAAAAAAACAAGGCACATACACCTAGACTAGCTTTTCCTTTTGCTTTAAAACTATTGTAAAGCAAGGTAGATTTCAGAAAAAGTAGAACTGTTCTTTCGTAACCAGGAATAAAATCAAACTTGCTAAAATTGGTTTCTAGAATGTTTCTCAAGTGCTCCATGACCTATTTTTAGCACGTGTTGACTTCTAGGACATCTGGAAGACAACTAGCATAGAATGCAATCTATGAATCTAGGTAATAAGTCAAAAATGATTAATTAATGTCAAATGTAGGTAAGTATGGGTTGATTACTCTAACACCCCCCCTTAATCCTGACTTTATGAGTAAATATCAGAAAAATATAGGGCCTATAAATAAGGCTTAGTCACCCTTTACATACTACTTGTCCATACAACCAAGGAAAGAGGACAAAACCCAGTGGGAAAATCCTCCCTTAAACATTGACATGTTACAAAATTTGGAAATATTTTCATCACTCATGTTTCACAACATG
The DNA here is from genome assembly GCA_001517045.1 of Pseudotsuga menziesii. Taxonomy (NCBI): domain Eukaryota; kingdom Viridiplantae; phylum Streptophyta; class Pinopsida; order Pinales; family Pinaceae; genus Pseudotsuga; species Pseudotsuga menziesii. The sequence goes on from LPNX011089078.1 coordinate 24,348, forward strand.
ATCAACAATCCCCATTAGTGATTTGAGATTGCTGAAGGTATTCTCACAAAAAAATTTGGTGAAGATGTCTTCTACTTGTTCTAAAGATGCACAGAAGAGTAGAACAATGGTACCATCATGCACAAGCTCTTTGATGTATTGCATATGGATATCAATGTGTTTGGTTAGCTATCTATAAATTGGATCATTGCATATTGAAATGGTGCTCTGATTATTACAATAGATAATAGTTGAAAACTTTGATTCAAAGCCACATTCTCCAAGTATCCCCTGCAACCATAAACATTGAGTTGCTTCATTTACAACTCCTCTATACTCTTCTTCTATATATGAGAGTGCTATGGCACTCTGATTCTTTCTTGACCAGATGACTGGTCCTTCTGCAAGCATGAACACATATCCTAATGTAGACTTTCAATATGTGTTGTCACCTACCCAATCACTGTCAGTAAATCCAATCAAATCAAGATCAGATTTTTCTTTGTAGAAGATCTCATGAGTTCTTTTTCCTTGAAAAACGTTTAGGATCAACTTGGCTGCTCTCCAGTGGATCTCATGAGTCTGATCCATGTATCTCAAAGCCACACTAACTGCTTCTTCAGGATTAACTCCTGAAATGAATGGAGTCTTTCTTGGCTTGCAATATTTCATGTTGAGCTTGATGAGAAAATTTGAAGCATACTTGGACTGATATACTTTGATTCCATGTTGGGATGCAGCAATTTCAAGACCCAAGAATTGGCTCAACAATCCCAAATCTGTCATGGAAAATGCATGGTTCATTGCATGCTTCAAGGAGGTAATCTCTTTCTTTGAAATTCCTGTAATTAGTAGTTCATCCACATATAAAAAAATAATGATAAAAGAACCATGAACCATCTTCAAATAAACATTCATATCATACTTTCATTTAACATAACTCAATGACAGCAGAAAGCCATCAATTTTGGCATACAAAGCCCTGGGGGATTGCTTGAGCCCGTGCAATGATTTCTTTAACTTGCACACTAAATATAGATTAGAAAAAAACCATTTAGGTTGCTGCATGTAAATATCTTCAGTGATATCTCCATTTAGGAAAGCACACTTCACATCCATGTGATGTACTTCCCACTGCTTCGAAGCTGCAATCGCTAGAGATAGCCTTATGGAGTCCATCTTTGCCACTGGTGCAAAGGTTTCATTGTAGTAAATACCATGTACTTGTGAGTATCCCTTGGCTAAAAATATTTACTTATATTTCAAATTTCAACCATCAGCAGCAAAATTAGTCTTGAATACCCACTTACATTGAACTAGCTTCCTCCCTTTGGGAAGATCAACCAGTTCCGAAGTGTTGTTCTTCTAGAGCGAGCTGAATTCTTCTTTCATGGTTGTTTGCCATATTGGATCATTTTATGCATATTCATATGTCTGTGGATCTGATTCAACCATTATATAGCACTTGTCATCAAATAGAGGATCTTTCACACAAATGGCACTCTAAAATTGAGATCTAGTCCTCCTAGTGTCATTAGGATTTCCAGCTAGTTCCCCAGTTGCATGAATGGTATTTTCTTCCCATTTTGGTATTTTAGGGATGTTAGGATATTAAATTAAATCATAATTATCAGACATATAAGAATCATCAAACTCATTATTCTCTTCACTTACAATCAATGGTTCTGGTGATGAAGAGGACTCTCCAACTTCAACTGCTCCTAAAAGCTCTTCTTCAAACTGAACACTTATTTCAATGAAATATTTTTTGGTTCTCAAGTTTATTAGATTGTACCCTTTTGAATCTTCAAAATACCCCAAATATAGGAACTCTTGTCTTTGGGGTCGCAAATCCTTCCTCTTTTCAATTGGAATTCTAGCCCAAGCCTTTGAGCCAAAAAATATTGAAATGGGTCACATCTGGCTTGTGCCCACTCCAAGATTCAAAAGGAGTAATACCATAAATATTATTATGAGGAACCCTATTTTGTATTTAGGATGAAAATTTTATAGACTCGGCACAAAACTTTGGTGGAAAAGTCTTAGCCTCCATCATGCAGGTTGCCATCTCTTTAACTGTTCTTTCTCTCAGCAACACCATTTTGTTGTGGTGTGTAAGGGATTGAATGTTGCATCTGGATACCTGCATATTTTCAATACTGAATGAACTTATACTTGACATATTCACCACCATTGTTAGATCTGAGGATCTTGAGTCTCCTCCCAGGCTAGTTCTCAACCAAGGCTCGAAATACATTGAAGAGGTCAAAAACTTCAGATTTGTGCTTTAGGAAATAGACCCAAAAGAACCTGGAAAAGTAATCTATGAAGGTGAGTGCATATTTGGATTGAAACATGGACATATGAGGGAATGGACCAGTATTTTCACTTTGGATCAACTCAAGAGGTGCAGAGGTTCTCTCATGACTCGCTCTGTCATACTTGTTCTATGGGTGTTTTCCTAGGATACAACCTTGGTAGAATCCCTTACAAAACTTGATCTTTGGTAACCCTATGACCATATATTTTTCACTCAAGCTAGAAAGATACATATAGTTTATATGGCCAAATATTTCATGCCAAATCTTGCTTCCTTCATTAGCATGAATCAAAAGAGCATAGGGGTTTGAGTAGCATATAAAATGGGAAAACTTGTATACCTTCGAAGTGTGATCAACAACACCTTTTGCTATGACTTTACCATTCAAAATCTTAGTGATTTCAACATCATCAAAGAAGATGACCTTCTTTGGAGACCCAGTGTCACTCATCTAATTCACTGACACGATATTAGAGGCAAGACCTGGAACATACAACACATTATTGAAATTACCATGGTCAATATCAATCCCACCCTTCCCCAAACTGTCAGTGAGAGAGTCATCTCCCAAAACTATTGGTGGACCTTTGGACATGTCAAGAGAGGAGAATGTCTCCTTTTTCAAAACCATATTTCTAGAAGCTCCAAAATCAATGAAGAAGATAGGTGAGCTTGATGTGCCAACAACCAAGGCATGTACTCTCTCTCTGTCTTCTGAATTTGATCCTCCTTCCCTCTTCTTTGAGCAATCAGGAAGGGAGATGTTATTCTTGTAAAGTAGTTGGGTCAACATGTAAATTTGATTCTTCATACAAGAGCTCTTAGGATGATATCCCTTATTGTAGTATGTGCACTTTCTCATTTCTCCTTTATTCTTCTTCTTCTTGGAGCCTTGGGGCTCCTCTTGAGACTTTGACTTGTCTCTCTTTTTCTCATGTGTCTTTTTATATTTTTTCTTTCTTTTTCAATACACCCCTGAATCTCCAACATCCAAAGCTTTGTCTTTGGAAGGTTTGATGGTGCCCATCATCACCAACTTATCTTGCTCCTGGGTGAGGGATTCCATGAACTCTACAAGCTTAGGAATCTTCCAGGATCGTGCTTTCAACTTGGTGGCATGGAAGGTCGAAACAAACACTAAGTAGTCAATACCAAGCTTAGAGAGTGTGGCCAAGACTAGCTTCTCTTCCTTATTTTCGATCCCACACTATTTTAGCTGCAAAACGAGGGCATGAAACTTGGAAAAGTAGAGTTGCAATGATTGGAAGCTACATGGACTCAAGGATATCAGCTCATTCTCGATTTGATGTCCTCTCATCTCATCTCATATATCTTTCCAAAAATATCTATAACCTTCTCCCAAACCTCATTAGGTGATGTCAATCCAGCAAGATGGAAGAGGAGGTCTCTTGAAATGCTTAGACACAAAATACCATTGGCCTCATCCCTCCTATTGTGCCATTTAATTTTCTTTGCAGCTGCATTGGGCTCTTCCTAAGTTTCCATCGTCACTATGTAGAGTGTTTTCTCTCTCAAAAATATCTCCATCTCAACTTTACACTCGATGAAATTGAATGGAGTTAAGATGATATTCTGAGATTGATCCATAGCTCAGTAAATGTTCCCTCCAGTCAGTAGAATGCGCTCCCACTCAAGATGTCAAACTTGTAATAGAAATATGGAAGGATAGAAATCTATCTACAAAGGCTCTGATACCATGTGGGAATTGAACCCAAGTGATAGAACAATAGCACTCACAAAATTTGTAATCAAACATGCAAAATTCACACCAAAGGAGACTAAAATTGGAGCATAACACTAATCTGTATTGAGTAAGTTTACAATAGCCTGTTGATGTAATTGTAACTTTGGAATGTATTCACTTGTATTTCTTATGTATTGTAACCCAATGTTTATCCCAGGATGTGTCTATAATGTACTTGAGTCATGTCCGAGCCCCGATGTTCCTATCGGGAGGTTCTATAATGTAAACAAGTCATGTCAAGTCATTGTGGGTAACCCTCCTATTGGTCAAGGATTAAAGTCCTCACAGTTCTGGGGCACTAGGGTTATTAGACTCTCCTAGAGAATTCGTCCCTAGTAGGGTTTTGTCAAGTCAGGATTTAGTATAAATAGAGAGCTAGCCTCTCTATTTATCACACACTCACTCACACTCAGTTGTAGTGCATAGTTGAGGAAGAAGAAGACACTAGGGCTAGGAAGAAAGAGGCTGCTACCGTCGGGAGATCATCTTACTATTTTGGGGTTTTACTTTTGGTGCTGATTCTATCTCTGAGAAATTTGTGGGGTTTTCTCCATTTATGGTTTCCCTGAGGAAAAACACTGTGTTCATTTTATCTTGTGTTTGATTGTTGTGCTCGTTATTCTCTGAGTTAAAGATCCTAATATAATGCTAGCTTAATGTTAAAAATCTAACATGGTATCAGAGTTAACTTGAGAAGAAGACACTGTGAAGCTATGGGAAATAGGGCTTCCTACTTTGTGGATCTCTCTCCATATATTTTCAGCAAAATAAGGTTGGAATAACTCTCCTCCCTAGGGCACATCTTTTTGTCGAAGTAGAATCCAATTCTAAGGTTTTCCAGTTTTGGACCCGACACTACTGCCGAAAATTAGGGATTTCCATAGAAGTGGAATTTTTCAGTGAGCCCAGGACTGGATTGATCTCCTCCTCAAAATAGAATTTTAGAGATCAAGATCAAAGAATTTGGTTGGATACAAATCCAGAAAATCAAAACCCTAATATGCTCCTAAACCAACACTGCAAAATTTCAGCTCCAAATCCAGATCCGACATCTTGACCTAGTAAGATCTAAATATTTTGTATTTCCATTTGAGGTTCTAAGTTAATATGTATCATCATACCAAGCTTGATGAAAATATTGAGGGATCTAATAACTTCTAAGCCTAGAAGTATAGGATCTCCCTGGTTCTGGAAGAAAATGAGTTGGACTCCTATATCAGTGAGGAGGTTCCAGTTCTAGAGGGAGATGAGGCTAAGGAATTACATAAGAATTAGTTGGTTATGGAAAAGAGGATTATTGTTGATTCAATCAAGGATCACCTCATACCATAGGTGTCCTCCCTAAAGACACCTAAAGCTATGTTTGATTCGCTAACCAAATTGTTTGATGGGAAGGACATAAACCAGAAGATGACTCCGAGAAACCAACTGAAGAATGTAAATATCCAAAATGCAGAGACCATCCAATCTTACTTTACAAGAGTCTCTCAGATCAAGGAACAACTAGAAATAGTAGATGAAGAAGTGGATAATGCAGAGATTGTAATGACCACCTTGAATGGTCTCCATAGATCATGGGACTCCTTTATTCAAGGAATCTGTGCTAGAAAGAAGTTAGTCAAGTTCAACAGACTATGGGAAGAATGCTCTCAAAAACAATCTCGAATAGAAACTCAAGAAGAAAAGATGGGAAGTGAAGATCAAGCTCTCACGGTACAATCCAAGAAAACCAGAAGAAGTTCTCATCACCCCATAAGTAAGTCCTTTCATAAAGATAACACTAGAAAATATTTGTCTAGAATCAGATGTTATACATGTGATGAGAAAGGACACTATGCTAGAGAATGTCCTAGAAATAAAAAATTCTCTCACAAGAAGAAGGGAAACAAGAGAAGACAACATGCTCATGCTGTAGAGGATGATGAACCTTCAACAAAGAGAACCAGATATGAAAGTAAATATTCTTCAAGTGATGAAGAAAATGTTTTGATTTCCGCTCTCATGGGAAACATTACTCATGGAAGCAATGATTGGCTTATAGACAGTGGGGCTTCCAAACTTATGACATGATTCAAGGAATCCTTTGTGAAACTATCAGAACATGAATCACCACACAAGGTGAAACTTGGAGATGACTACCAGTATCCAATAAAAGGTAGCGGGGAATCCTCCTATAAGCTAGAAATCTGGAAATTCTATGACAATGAAGGAAGAACCTCTTCTCCATATCTGCATTAGATGCAAAAGGAATTAGGGTTTCATTTATAGATGGCCAAGTCATCATGTGGCCAAAAGGAAATACTATTAATGATGCAGTAGTGATTGGGGAACAAGAAGGAGGATTATACAAATTGAAGGGCCATCCAGAACAAGCCTTGGTCCATGACACAGTAGAGCCAAATGAACTTTGGCATATAAGGCTTGCACATGTGCATTACAGGGAACTACCACTTGCAAGCAAAGCTGTTGAAGGTCTTCCAAAAATTCAAGCAAAACATGATGGAGTTTGCAAAGGATGTGAGAAAGGAAAAAACACAAAGAAGACATTTCCAAGTAGCGAGATCAAAGCAAAAGGAATATTGGAAATCATCCACTATGATGTATGCAATTGAATGTCATCAAGTTCACTAAGCGGGTATGTATACTATGTTTATTTTATTGATGAATTTTCTAGGAAGACATGGATTTACTTCAGGAAGAACAATGATGAAGTATTCAGCAAGTTCAAGGAATTGAAAGCCTTGATTGAGAATCACACATAAAAGAAGATCAAGACCTTTCGATCAGATAATGGCAAAGAATTCACATCAAATGAATTCAAAGAGCTATGCAAAGACTCACGGATTAACAAGGAGTTGTCCACCCCATATAATCCACAATAGAATGGGATTGTAGAAAGGAAGAATAGAACTATCATGGAAGTTGCAAGAGAAATGCATCATGATCAAGATCTTCCTATGCATATATGGGTAGAAGCTGCCAGAAGAACGGTGTATGTATAGAACCGTACTCCACATAGAGTACTTGAGAACAAGACACCTGAAGAAGTCTTTTTAGGAAAGAAACTAGAAGTCAGCGATCTCAGAATATTCAGCTGTCCAGTGTACATACACATTCCAAAAGAGAAAAGGAAAAAATTATATCCTTCAATAAAGAAGGGTATATTTGTAGGATACTCTTAAAGTTTGAAGGCTTACAGAATATACTTCTCAGGATTAAAGAAGGTCGACATCAGCAGGGATGTGACATTTGATGAAGACTCATCTTACAACAAATACAGAAAGAGACCTGCTGAAGAACCTGAAGAAACAAAAGCACCTAGGATTCATGATACAACCATGATTGAAGAAACTCAAGAAGAAGATCGATAATTTGAAGAACCTTAAGAACCTGTAGATCCACCTTAAGAGAAGAATCCTCACAAGAGGAAACATGCTTGTGTATGAGAAGCTATCCAAGGTGTGGAAAGATATGGGGCTCCAAAAGAGAATCACAGAGAAAGAAAGAGAATGAGATCCTGCTCCAGATATGTAGCTTTAGTATTTGATTTCATCGATAAAGAACCTTCCAATTATGAAGAAGAAGCAGAACAGAAATAATGGAAGGATGCTATGATTGAAGAGTGTCAATCGATCATGAAGAACAATGTTTGGGATGTTGTCCCAAGACTAGAAGGGAAGTCTGTTGTAACTTCCAAATGGATCTACAAGATCAAGCATGCTACAGATGGTAGCATTGAAAAATATAAAGCAATATTTGTTGCTCATGGTTTCTCCTAGAAAGAAGGAATAGATTATGAAGAAAATTTTGCACCTGTAGCCAGATACACTTCCATCAGATCAATACTTTCTCTGGCTGCAGTGATGAAATTGAAGATACACCAAATGGATTTCAAGACTAATTTCTTGAATGGTGTAGTAGAATAAGAAGTGTATGTGGACCAGCCACTCGGTTTTGAGACACGTGACAGGGTGTCTCATGTATGCAGATTGAAGAAAGCCCTGCATGGTTTGAAACAGGCACCTAGGACATGATATGACAGAATTGATAGCTTTCTATCTATTTTGGGCTTTACCAAGAGTAAATAAGATTCCAACCTTTACTACAAGGTTGAATATGACAACCCAGTGATGATCGTACTATATGTAGATGATCTGTTTGTAACATGTATGGATGGGTTGATTGCTAATATGAAGAGGAATCTTGATACAAAGTTTGAAATGAAGGACTTGGGTATGATGCATTATTTTCTAGTCATGGAGGTGTGGAAGAATGTAGATGGAATCTCCCTTGGACAAGGGAAGTATGCAGTAGAGATCCTAAAGAGGTTTGGGATGATGGACTGCAAGGCCATGACCACACCTATGGAATCAAACCTAAAGCTATTGAGTAATGCTTCATTAGAAGTAGTTGATGGTATGATGTATTGTTAGATGATTGGGTCCTTGAGGTACCCGACGAACATCAGACTAGATATTTGCTTTGCTGTGAACACCTTGAGCTAGTTCCTGACAGATCTGAGACATGTTCGCTAGATTGCTGCAAAGCATATTGTGAGGTACCTAAGGGGTACAGTTGATTATGGGATCAAGTATGACACAAATTAGAATATTAACCTGGTTTTATAGCTCAAAATGACACATCTATACCTATGACCACTTTCCCATGATTTTGTCGCATGTCAACACTTCCATGACGACACTTCATGAAAGTCATTGAAAGTGACTGAAAAAACACCTAACTTGGAGGACCCATATCTAGAGTTTTGTAACTCTGTTTGACCTCATCTCTACACCATTGGAAATGTATCTATGTTAGTTAAAACTTTCTAGAAGACACTAAAGTCTAAAAATGCCCAGAAGTACCCTAAAAAGAGATTTTTGGATGTGTATGCGAGTTTCCTTAAGGAAACCCGTGTACATACGTGACTTGTTATATATAATACTCATGTATGTGTTAAATGTGTGACTTTATACATTGAAACCTATGTATACATACTTTTGTATGTGACTATTGTCTCTGCAACCCACGTATGCCTCCTGAAAATGTTAAAAAATTACGTATTTTGAAATTCGGGTAGTTTGGGTAGTTATGCAACTAACTCCTTCAGTTGTAACTACTTTGTCTTTGACCCTAACTCTTCATAAAGCATATAAATAGAGGTAGGGAGGTCCATGAGAGGATACTTGAATCTTTTCATTCTTATGCTGGAGGATTTGGAGCTCTCTTTGCCCACACCTTTTCCCTAGTGATCATCCCCTCGTGTTGAAAAGCTTGGAGGATGAGTTCCTTGGAGAAGAGAAGCAGCAGAACCAGATCAAGGTTTCGTGAGGTGCCAAACTTGAAGACAAGGTATACTTGTACTTGTTTTCAAGATTAATAAAGACGTGATGTCCTTATTCTTCCCAAATCAATGTGTCTTGTATATTGAAGCTCTGATTATGATTATATGATGTTATTTATTAGATTATGTTTTCATGTTTCATTGAATATAATCTCTTTTCATATAGTCTATTTGGTTTGAGGAAGGTATAACTTGTTTTGCAGGTCTCTTGGGGAAGAGGAGCAGGAGAAGCGCTAGAGAAATCTTGGACCAGCCTTCAGTTAATAAAGTGTGGACCTTTCTTATCTCTAAATATTGCTTATATATAATTGCAGAACTATATGCATCCACCTTTCAACCCCAGTATGTTGATGGCCTTTTAAACCCTAGCCATAGGAAATTGCCACTGATGACTACAATCCCCAAGAGACCTACAAAACAAGTTATACCTTCCTCAAACCAAATAGACTATATGAAAAGATATTATATTCAATGAAACATGAAAACATAATCTAATAAATAACATCATATAATCATAATCAGAGATTCAATATACAAGACACATTGATTTGGGAAGAAGAAGGACATCACATCTTTATTAATATTGAAAAAAAGTACAAGTATACCTTCTCTTGAAGTTTGGCACCTCATGAAACCTTGATCTGGTTCTGCTACTTCTCTTCTCCAAGGAACTCAGCCTCCAAGCTCGCCAACACAAGGGGATGATCACTAGGTCAAAGGTGTGGGCAAAGAGCGCTCCAAATCCTCCAGCATAACAATGCAAAGATTCAAATATCCTCTCATGGACCTCCCTACCTCTATTTATATGCTTTATGAAGAGTTATGGTTGAATACAAAGTAGTTACAACTGAAGGAGTCAGTTGCATAACTACCCAAACTTCCCGAATTTGAAAATACATATTTTTTTGACATTTTCAGGAGGCACATGCAAGTTGCAGAGACAATAGTCATGTACACAAGGAGGTATACATGGGTTGCAATGTAGAAAGTCACATATTTAAGGCATATGTGAGTATTATATATAACAAGTCATGTACATACGTGGGTTTCCTTAAGGAAACTCGCATACATATAAAAAAATCTCTTGTTTAGGGTGCTTTTGGGCATTTTCAGACTTTGGTGTCTTCTAGAAATTTTTAGCTAACACAGATATCTTTGCAATGGTGCAAAGATGGGTTAAAATAGAGTTACAAAACTCCAGATATGAGTCCTCCAAGTTAGGTGATTTTTCAATGACTTTCATGAAGTGTGGTCATGGAAGTGTCGACATGCGACGAAATCATGGGAAAGTGGTCACAGGTAGAGATGTGTCATTTTGAGCTATAAAACCTAGAGGGTTATGTTGATTTAGATTGGGTAGGTAGTTCCATTGATAGGAAGAGCACTTAAAGGTGTTGCTTCAGTATGGGATCAGGTGTGATCTCTTGGTTTAGCAGGAAGCAATCCTGTGTGGCACGGAGTACAGCTGAAGTAGAGTATGTCATAGCTTGTTCAGCTAGTTGTGAGGTAGTGTGGCTAAGGAAGCTACTATCTAATTTATTTGATCTCCAGTTGGATGCTACTTGTATATATTGCAACAACCATATTTGTGTGAATTTGTTGGAGAACCCAATGTTCCATGACAAGTCAAAGGATATCGAGATCAAGTATCACTATATCATGGGTATGGTGTAGAGGGGAGCAGTGAAGCTCTAGTATGTTGCGAGAGATGAATATATAGCTGATGTGTTGACAAAGCCATTGTCGAGACTGAAGTTTGAGTAATTCAGGGAGAAGCTTGGTGTTGTCCAGATCGAGGTTCCTTCCAAGGGGAAGTGATGAGTCCATGAGCCATTCTGACATGGTGAGAGGATTGGTTCCTTCCATGGTCAGATGTAAGGGCTGAGCCATTCTATCGTGGTGAGAGGATTGGTTCCTTCCATGTTAGATATGAGTGTTGAGCCATTCTGATATGAGTGTAGGATTGGTTCCTACATGATCAGATATAAGGGCTATTGCCATTTTTGGAATGGAGGTGCCTAGTTAGTTACCAGGAATACTCGGTCTAGGAATGAGGGCCATTCTGATATGACTATGAGATGTGTTCTCACATTATCATATGTGAGTTCATGGCCATTCTGATGTGATTGAGGGATTTCTTCCTACTTGATCAGATATAAGGGTTGTTGCCATTCTTCCATGGTGAGAGGATTGGTTCCTTCCATGTTAGATGTGAGTGTTGGCCATTCTAACTTAGGGTCAGACAAAAGGTCTACTACCATTCTTTAAATGGAGGAACCTGGTAAGTTACCAGGAATCCTCAGTCTAGGATTGAGAGCCATTCTGATGTGATTGAGGGATTGGTTCCGACATGATCAAATGTAAGTGCAGATCCTTTCCAAAGATGATAGTAGGTGTGTCCTATCATGCTGGTGGATGTGAGTGCAGATCCTTTCCAAAGATGATAGTAGTTGTGCCCTATCATGCTGGTGGATGTGAGTGATGGCTTTTCCACAGATGATAGTAGGTGTGTCCTATCATGCTGGTGGATGTGAGTGATGCACATTTTCACAGATGGTAGTAGGTGTGGCCTACCATTTTGGTGATTGTAAGTGCTGTGCCTTTCCATAGATGGTAGTAAATGTGTCCTACTAGACTGGTGGATGTGAGTGTTGTTCCTTTCCATAGATGATAGTAGTTGTGTCCTATCATGCTAGTGGTTGTAAGTGCTGAGCCTTTTCATATATGATAGTAGTTGTGTCCTATCATGCTGGTGAATGTGAGTGTTGGGCCTTTCTGACATGGTGTTAAATGTGTTCCTCTCATGGTCAGATGTAAGTGCTGAGAAGACCATTCTAACATAGGGTCTGATATAAGTGCTGAAGAATACCTACATGCCTACAATCTGCATGAAAAAGGGCTGGATCTGTAGAACTTCCTGTGACGAGAAGAATCATGAGATAGCACCCGTGATGATCTAGTGATGATGATATAGTAGTGATGATCTAGATCCAGTGATGATTTCCATTGATGATCCAGATTGAGTGATGATCCAGATCTAGTGATGATCTAGATCCAGTGATGATGATCCTGATCAAGTGATGATCTAGATATGATGATGAAGATGATGAGGACTCGATGATGATTCAGATGATATAGAGAATAATACTTGTGCTCATAAATTGTGTCAAGAGAATACCTTCCTAGCTAAGCGGGAGTGTTGATGTAATTGTAACTTTGGAATGTATTCACTTGTATTTCTTATGTATTGTAACCCGATGTTTATTTCAGGATGTGTCTGTAATGTACTTGAGTCATGTCATGCCCCAATGTTCCTATCAGGAGGTTCTATAATGCAAACAAGTCATGTCAATTCATTGTGGGTAACCCTCCTATTGGTTAAGGGTTAAAGTCCCCGCAGTTTCGGGGCACTAGGGTTATTAGACTCTCCTAGAGAAGTCAGCCCTAGTAGGGTTTTTTCAAGTCAAGATTTAGTATAAATAGAGAGCTAGCCTCTCTATTTATCACACACTCACTCACACTTAGTTGTAGCGCATAGCTAAGGAAGAAGAAGACACTGGGGCTAGGAAGAAAGAGGTTACTACTGTTGGGAGATCATCTTACTGTTTTGGGTTTTTACTTTTGTTGTTGATTCTATCTCTAAGGAAGTTGTGGGGTTTTCTCCATTTATGTTTTCCCTGAGGAAAAACACTGTGTTCATTGTCTCTTGTGCTTGATTGATGTGCTTGTTATTCTCTCAGTTAAAGACCCTAATATAATGCTAGCTTAATGTTAAAAATCAAAAATAGCCAACCTTATGAAGTAATAGGATGATCAAATATATAATTACATTAGTGGTTTGAAAGAATAAGGATGCTTTTCGAATTGGTTAAAAAGCAGGCTTACCAAAACTAGTCAAATCCCCCATAGGTGCATAAAGCATTTTCCAAATCTATGAATATGCTCATGAATTTTCTAAAGAAAGTGAGAAATGTAAAGAGTGATGGAAAGACAACTCATTCATGCTTTTAATTGGATAAAAAGAGGGAGGATGACTTGGGAAAAAAACAAGGCCGTTACACCTAGACTAGCTTTTCCTTTTTCCTTAAAACTATTGTAAAGCAAGGAATATTTCAGAAAAAGAAGAACTGCAATTTAGTAACTAGGAATAAAAGTATACTTGCTAAAATTAGTTTCCAGGATGTTTCCCAAGAGCTTGATGATCCAGGAGGATCCAAGAAGGAAAATTTTTTGAAGTCCTCCAATCTCAGCAAAAACAGCACCAGATCGAAGGGCTCCTCGAGATGATTCTGACGGTGCTCGTTTCACCTCAAACGGACTCCATATGAGAAATTTCTCGTGTTTCGTTCTATAAGGTCAACAGGAAAATTTGGCAAAAAGAGGTGCCACATGGCACCACTGATAGGGTGACACATGGAATCTATACTATACAAACATGATGATGTGGCACCACTAACAAGGTGACACATGGCATCCATGCGGTATGGACAAGGTGACATGGTAGGTGTATGGACCAATCACAAAGTGACACGTGGCAGTACGAATCCGAGCTGGCATACTACTGACTAGGTGTACGGACGATGATGTGGCAGTACGAGCAGTTGACTGGACACTGACTGGGCATGAGGTGGACCAATCCCAGGTGGCCACATGGCAGCACGGGATTGGCCAATATTTCTAATGCAAAATTATTGTGCCTCCGCGAGGTTCGACCCCATGACCTCCGGTTTGATTGCACAACGCCTTAGCCAACAGGCCACTTCAAGTTGTTTGTTGTCAGAATGGGAAACAATCCTTTTAAATGTGAACCTATGTGTGAATGGGAAAAAGAAGGGCCGGGGCTCAGCCCCGACCCATGGTTTTATGTCTCCACAGCCACACGATCGGGAGCTCAATACGTAGGCCAGCGCGGGGGTGACATGTTATGCTCTAGCCCATTCCACGCGCCACTCTTTAACACATGTTTTATAACAAAACCTCAAAGGGATTACATGCCACCTAATTTTTGTGGAGCGCCACCACATATGGCATAACAAACTTTGGGTTAAGGTTAAAATGGGTTTTAAAAACATTCACATGTATCGAGTGGAGGAGCCACCACATGGGACGTGCCACTATTTAACATGTGCTTTTTTTTAAACAAACTTTGTTATGGTGTTAAAGTGGGTTATAAACAAAGTTTTTTTGTTTGGGTTTAAACCAAAAAAATGCTATGTTTATATCTATGGTTAGTATAGTTCCACAACTTACTAACCATATGACTTAAACACAAGAAACCAAAACAAATATAGAGTTGTAACCATATGCCTATTTAGGAAAAAATGTTGTAACTTGAGAAACCATGAGGATCATGTGAGAGGAGTCCATAGAAGCCTATATAAACCCTTTCATTTTCCTTTTTCAGGCATGCTTTACGAGTGGAAACTTTGTAGCTAAAGGAGACAAGGGAGATTGCGTAGCTCTATAGGAGGAAGGTACGAGTGTTTATACTCGTTTTACACCGTCTTCAGGCTTCGGAGTTGCTGGAAGCAGTCTTGTTGTGTTTTGGGCAGCGGTTCTCTTCCTGACCATTGTCTCCAAGGTATCATTGTATCATTGCCATGTATTTTGCCTTATGCTGAGATTATTGATCGGCCCTCCTATTGAGAAGCAGGCCTGGAGACGTAGTCCATCCTAGACGAACTCCGTTATCAACTTGTTGTCTTTATGTGCGTATTGTCTATGTTGTTTGGTTATATTCTTATGGATTTGTGAGCTTCATTCATTCTCTTTATGAAATTCATGTTAACGTCATAGAGTAGCAAAGATCTTGTTTTCGGATCACTACATGACCCATATTTAGCATGGGTTTTACTTCTAGGACATGTGGAAGACAACTAACATAGAATGGAATCTAGGAATCTAAAGAATAAGAAAAAAATGATTAATTAATGTCAAATGTAGGCAGCTATTAGTATTCCCACTACCTTTACTTTAAATTTGTCTAGCTGGACAATTTGAATAGGGAAAGGTTCCCAAGTTATATTTAATTTCTTATAGACATAGAGAGGCATTAAATTTGATGAGGCGCCTAAGTCTATCATGCAATTGTGCACATTCCTGTTGAAAATATCAAACATAAGCAAGAAAGGAGGTATCCCCTTACTTCCAGGTTTTTGATTATTTAGTTTGTCATAAGAGTAAAGGTTGCTTTTTTGAGTTTCCCTTGGCTTCTTGATTATCATACTTTTAGGAAGGGAATCTCTTATAGAAGGGATTTTAAGAAGATCAAATATCGAGATATTAGCTTTGACTCTTTTCAAATATTCATCCAGATTGTACTCTAGTTCATGAATGACAGTATCCTTTTATGGGGGATTTTTACCTTTATTGGGAACTGATGTTAAAGGTGGTGGTTCCTTAGAAGGTTTCCCTTTAGACCTAGTGTTATAAGGATGTTGAAAATTTCAGATAGTCTCAAATTCTTCTTCTTGTTTGGAAAAGAAACTTATAGTACTAACCTGTTGGTCCTATTCTTCTTGTTCCTATGGTGGTTGTGAGTCTTGGTTTGCTCGATCGTCGGAGAATTTAGGGGCATCCTGTGCTCCTACTTCTAAGGATTTTAAAACAGAGAAAATTTCTTCTAAGGTGAATCCTTCACTGGGATTGGGAGGTGGTTGATTTTGGGGAGGTTGATTAGGTCTCCTGAAAGTTGGCCTTACAAACCCCCTAATATTATTTTGATTTTCATTACTATTTTTGTTCAAATCAACCATCTCATTGGACATTTTTTGGAGAAGCTTCTTCATGTCAAACATGTTGAAAGGATTTGGGTTTGCAGTAGTGGTTTTGGGAAATTTTTCAATTTTCTTGTGGGAGGTGGATGCCTTCTTAGATGAGGTGTCAAGATTTTCTTTAAGGAAAAACATACCCTTCTCTACTTGGATGGCTTCAGAAAAAGCCTCCTACAAGGTTTCCTTGTGAGCCCTTTTAACCCACATAGCTATTTGAGTCGAAAAACCCTTGATGTAATATGCCACCAACAATTCTTCAATAGGGAGAACGGTGGCAGGAATTCTATTTTTTAAATATGAAAACCTCTGGTTGAAGTCTTTTACCCTTTATTTTCCCTTGGTTTTCATAGAGGAAAGATACATAACCAAATATTCTGGGGTCTTGTCGTCCCCAAATTTCTGACTAAAGAGTGGTGCAAATACATTCCATAATGAGATAGATCCATCTTCCAACGAAAAATACCGTGTGGAAGATCTACCCTCAAAAGTATAAGGAAATAACCTAGAGAATACATCTTCGTATATCACATTTCTATGTCTAATTGCGTGCATAAAGGTTTTAATGTAGTCTTCTACAGGGATCTTATCATTAGGGTGATACTTCAAAATCCACTTTTCAGGATTCTTAGGTAATCTATGTTCATCACCCAAAACAGACACAGCATCTCCATCTAACCAAGGCCTATTGGGTTGTTCATCAACCATTGGGATGTCTTCAATCTGATGAGCTAGGAGGTTCTGAATCTGATGATTCATCCTAGGATGAAGAAGAAGGGGGAGAAGGTGGTGGTACACCCATTTCAATGCGGTGTTGAGGAGTACTTTTTTCTTGAAATAATGAGTTAAGATTTAATCCAAGGGTCGATGGAGGATTAGAATAAGTATTACGTTCTTTATTGTTTTGGTTGCCTGAAGTATGGTTGTCTCGAGTATTGGTCTAGGGATTGTTTATTTGGAGAGGCCGCTCAGTGAATCTCTGTCGAATCATGGAAACGGTATCAGAATTACCTTTTAGAAATTGTTTGACTATAATGGACCCCCAAAGTAGGTGACACAAGGACATACCTACCCCCTCAAGTTCTCTATTCGGTAATAAGAGTAACAGGGATGGCATATGAATCTAGCACTAATTATTTCATGGATGAAGACGCATGTGTGTGACTACAGGTGACAATTGGTTCTCTTGTTGGAGGAGGTTTTTTGGTATTCCATTTAGGAATGTTTTTCTTCTATCCATCCTTCTAGCCACATTTTTTGAAGCCTTCAATAGGTAAGTTGATGGAATGGGTTCCAAGGCTCACAATAAAGGGGGAAAACCCAGATTGAAAGGCTTCAAAAGGTCCTACGCAAGGACAGTTCTATCCCCAACCTATCTGTAATAGTGATCTCCCATGGATATAAATGCCTTCGTTGGCACTTATAGTTTTGATCCACAAAGGATATGTTTCCCAATGAAGGAAAACTGAATGAGTGAGCTATTAAAAATAAGATGAATCTAACTAGGAAGGAAATCTAGTCTAAGTCAGTACTACTGTGACTTTTCTTTTTGTTTGTTTGCATATTAACTTGAAATGAAAATAGATAAGTTTTTCATCAATTCAATATAAATGCAAAAGAGATTAATTTTCTCATCAATTTAAATTCCTATCAACCAATTAAAATTGTCCAACAGTAAACCAACTGTTTAACACATTTAAGATTAATCTATAACTGAAATGTCAATTGAAAAATTAACATTGATTATAGTATTTCATGTAGAATCATTTGCAGAAATAGATAAAAGTTTTAATTGAATAAATTCATTAAAACAGGTATATATATTGTAATCAAAGAGAAATCTAAGCCACAGATCAAAGTACTTATTAATTTGTGAAAAGATTAAACAATGCTGGTAAATAAACTGAAATGGAAAAATCAATATTTATCAAAGGAATTTGATCAAATACATAGAAGAATATTTAAGAGAACAACATGACTGTATTATTAAAAGTCTACAAAAAATTACAAACCCTGCATTAACCAGAGTGTATCCAATCTCTTGAGATGATTTTTCCCTTCCAAAAATCCCCCTAGTACATGATAAATCTACCCTTTAAATAATGATTACAAAAGAATGAATCCCCATGAAACTGGGATCATACAATCCACATGAAACTAATAGCCAAGAAAATCTCACCACCTAGTCCAAATCCCTAACAAAACATCTATGTTGGGATAATTTTCTAACTCAAACCCTATTTGGGCATCACACTCGAAATTTTCCATTTCATCTCTAGCCAGCTTGTGCCAAATGCGGAAAAAAAAGTGGATCTTTCCCTCAATAGCAAGAGGTTGTCCTACTAGTTGATGTACATCTTCAATACTGATATTGTCAATCCCTTGAATCCTCTCTTTGGACTCATCACATCGACGTTCAACCTATTCAATCATCAATTTTGGTTGATAATCATTTTCAATAAGATCCATGGTAGGGAAGTGCAATGTTTCCATAATGTTGTCCAAGGCATACCACATCCTTCCACACATAGCCTGTGCCTTCTGAATTGTATCTTCAATCATTTCATTTAAGTCAAGCCAGGAATGCAATACAGTCCTGAATTTCCTCAATTGAAAACTGTTGAGGATATCGATATCCTCTGGTCTATCCTTCATATAAATCTGCCAATCTAGAATATCATCATAAGCCTTAGAAGCTTGTCCTCTCTTGGCTACCTCGTTCTCAAAGGTGACAGGCCTTTTTCCAAAAGCAACATTGTTATAGTTGATTTTACCACACATGGTATATCACACATTTATGGCCTTCCCTATCCCTCTGCAGACTCTTTGGACCCCATGGACTATTTTTGTACCTTTGATGTTTCCAAGATCATCCCTAAAAACACCTGTTATTTTCCATATGCGTCTTTTAAACCCTTTCCTGTGTATACACGCGGATATAACCCTTAAATCCGTGTACATTGGGATGTGTGCAAAAGGCCAAATATTTTTGGATTTTTCCTTGATGTGGATCCAAGTCACTCATCTCTTGGCCTTCCATATGCCTTGAGATCGCTCAAATTTGACCTTCCATTACCCCATTGAAGCACTATATAAGGAATCCTTTGGATACATTGAAAGGAGGAGAATTGAAGAGCAAAAGAACTATAGTCCATTGTTACCATAGCTTTCTTATACTTGAGTCTGCATCCCTTAGTCCCTTGGAGCACTTGGTGTTCTTCCCAAGCTTGTCCTTGCTTGTGAGCTTGCTATCGATAGATGGAGGATTGAGGTGGTGGAGACCCAGGTGGAGGACTCAATTTCTCTGATTCGCAGACATGCCAATAGAGGTTGTCATTCATGTAATCTCTAATTTATATTAATAGAAATATATTTTCCTGTCCAGTGATGTACGTTTAAATGAATATTGAATCCATGGATGCTTTTAATGTTAGTTTTTCAACATTAAGCTAGAATTATGTTAGGATCTTTACTGAGAGAACAACAAATACAACAATCAAACATAAGAGACGATGAACACAGTTTTTTTCATTGGGGAAACCATAAATGGAGAAAACCCCACAACTTCCTCAGAGATAGAATCAGCACAAGATGTAAAACCCCAAAACAGTAAGATGCACTCCTGACAACAGTAATCTTCTTCTTGTCTAGCCAATGTGTCTTCTCCTTCCTCAACTATGCAATACACTTGAGTGTGTGAGTGATGTGTGCTAAATAGAGACCCCAGCTCTCTATTTATACTAATCCCGACATGACTAAAACCCTACTAGGGACGACCTCTAACAGGAGAGTCTAATAACCCTAGTGCCACGGTACTGCGGGGACTTTAATCCTTACACAATCAGAGGGTTACCCACTATGACTTGACATGACTTGTTTACATTATTGATTCTCCCGATCGGAACATCGGGGCATGACAACATGACTCAATTACATAATATATACATCCCAGAATAAACATCAGGTTACAATACATAAGATACATAGATGAATACGTTCCGAAGTTACAAATACATCAACACTCCCTCTTAACTAGGAAGGTATTCTTTTGACACAATTTTCAGCACTGGTATTCTTCTCTGCATCAACTGGAGCATCTCGTCATCTGCATCTCGAGTCTTCTGAGTCTTCAAGTCATATTCATTCTTTGAATATGGATCATCTCTCGATCTGGATCATCATCACTGGATCTGGATCATCTCTCGATCTGGATCATCATCACTAGATCTGGATCATCTCTCGATCTAGATCATCATGGGACAACATCACTATATCTGGATCATCTCTCGATCTAGATCAACATCACTGGATCTGGATCATCAATCGATCTAGATCATCATCACTGGACTAGATCTAGATCATCACTCAATATGGATCATCATCACTGGATCTGGATCATCTCTCGATCTGGATCATCACTTGATCTGGATCTCTTGGAGTCATCATAACTGGATCTGGATCATAGCTCGATCTGGATCTCATCTAGTCATCATCATGTGTGCTATCTTGTCATAGGAAGTTCTACAGAGACATCCTTCTTTCATGCTGGTTGTAGGCCTAGCCATCAAGTAGGTATTCACCTAGCACTTACATCTGACCTACTCATCAGAAAGGCATTCCCAACACTCACATCTGATCATGTAGTAACCTACAATCACATCAGAAAGGCCCAGAACTCACATCTGACATGGAAGGAACTGAATCCTCTCATCATGAAAGAATGACCTGCACTCACATCTGACATGGAAGGAACTGAATCCTCTCACCATGACAGAATGGCCTACACTCACATCTGACATGGAAGGAACTGAATCCTCTCACCATGAAATAATTGCCTACACTCACATCTGACATGGAAGGAACTGAATCCTCTCACCATGACAGCTCAGCCCCCAGTCCCAGACTGAGCTACCTAGTAATGGACCAGGTGCCTCCACTGTACCAAAGAGTGGTATTTTCCCTTACATCTGTCCTACTCGACAGAATGGCCAGCACTCATATCTGACATGGAAGGAACTGAATCCTCTCACCATGCTAGAATGGCTCAACCCTTACATCTGACCTGCTCGTCATAATGGATTTGGATCTTAGCACTCATATTTGACATGGAAGGAACTGAATCCTATCACCATGATAGAATGGCTTAGCCCTTACATCTGACCTACTCGTCAGAATGGATTTGGGACTCATCACTTTTCCTTGGAGGAAACCTCGATCTAGAGAACACAAATATTCTTCCTGATGTACTCAAACTTCACTCTGGCTAATGGATTCATCAACACATCATCTATCTATTCCTCCATCGCAACATACTAGAGCTTCACTACTCCCCTCTGCACCATATCCTTGATATAGTGATACTTGATCTCGATGTGCTTTGACTTTTCATGGAACACTGAATTCTCTAACAACTTCACACAACTCTGTTTGTCACAATGTATACAAGTAGCATCCATCTGGATATCAAATAAATCAAACAGTAGCTTCCACAGCCATACTACCTCACAACTAGTTGAATAAGCTGCAACATACTCTGCTTCAGATGTACTCAGTGCCACACAAGATTGCTTCCTGCTAAACCAAGAGATCACACCTGATCCCATACTGAAGCAACACCCTGAAGTGCTCTTCATGTCGATGGCACTACCTTCCCAATATGAATTAACATAACCCCCCAGTTTAATATTCAGATTCGCATCATACTTGAGCCCATAATCAACTGTACCCCTCAGGTACCTCAGAATATGCTTTGCAACAATCAAGTGAATATTTCTCGGATCTGTCAAGAACTAGATCAAGGTGTTCATAGCAAAGAAAATGTCTGGTCTCATGTTCATTAGGTACATCAATGATCCAATCATCTGACAATACATCATAGCATCAATCAACTCTGATGAAGCATCACTCAATCGCTTTAGGTTTGATGACATAGGTGTCGCCATAGTCTTGCAGTCCATCATCCCAAACCTCTTCAGGATCTCTACTGCATGCTTCCCTTGTCCAAGGAATATTCCATCTGTACTCTGCCACACTTCCATACCTAGAAAGTAATGCATCATACCCAATTCCTTCATCTTGAACTCAGCAGCAAGCTTTCTCTTCATATTAGTAATCAACCCATCCATACCTATCACAAACAGATCATCTACATATAGTAGAAGCATCACTGGGTTTCCATATTCAACCTTGTAGTAAATGTTGGAATCTTCTTTACTCTTGGTAAAGCCCAAACTCAATATAAAGCTATCAATCATGTCGTACCAGGTCCTGGGTGCCTATTTCAAACTATATAGGTATTTCTTCAATATACATACATGAGACTCCCTGTCATGTGCCTCAAAACTGAGTGGCTGTTCTACATACACTTCCTATTCCACTACACCATTCAAGAAGGCAGTCTTGACATCCATTCGGTGTATCTTCCATTTCATCATTGCGGCTAGAGCAAGTACTGATCTGATGGAAGTGTATCTAGCTACAGGTGTAAAGGTTTCTTCATAGTCTATTCCCTCTTTGTGAGAGAAACCCCGAGCTACAAATATTGCCTTATATTTTTCAATGCTACCGTCTACAACATATTTGATCTTGTAGATCCATTTGGAAGTTACAACTGACTTCCTATCTGGTCTTGGGACAATATCCCAAACATCATTCTTCATGATCGATTGGTACTCTTCAATCATACCATCCTTCCATTCTTTCCATTCTGCCATTTCTTCATAACTGGAAGGTTCTTTATCAATGAAATCACATAGTAAAGCTACATTCCCGGAACAGGATCTAGTCCTCTTTCTTTCTTTGTTATTCTCTTCTAGAGCCCCATATCTTTCCACACCTTGGATAATTTCTTGTACCCAAGCAGGTTTCCTCTTATGAGGATTTTTCTCCAGAGGTGGATCTACAGGTCTTTGTGGTTCTTCAAATTCTCAATCTTCTTCTCGAGTTTCTTCATTCATGGTTGTATCATGAATTCTGGGTGCTTCTACTTCTTCAGGTTCTTCAGCAGGTCTCTTTCTGGAATTGCTGTAAGTTGTGTCTTCATCAAATGTCACATCTATACTGATGTCAATCTTCTTGTATCCTGGGAAATATATTATGTAAGCCTTTGAGCTTTCAGAGTATCCCACAAATATACCCTTCTTTCTTGAAGGATCTAATTTAGTCGTATTCTCTTTTGGAATGTGGATGTACACAGGACAGCTGAATATTCTGAGATGGCTGACTTCTAGTTTCTTACCAGAGAATACTTCTTCAGGAGTCTTGTTCTCAAGTACTCTATGTGGAATACGGTTCTGTACATACACCATTGTTCTGGAAACTTCCGCCCAAATATGCATAGGAAGGTCTTGATCATGAAGCATTGCTTTTGCAGCTTCCATGATAGTTTTGTTTCTCTGTTCCACAATCCCATTCTGTTGGGGATTATAAGGAGTGGAAAACTCCCTCTTAATCCCTGATTCTTTGCATAGCTCTTGGAATTCATTTGAAGTGAATTCTCTGCCATTATCTAATCGAATGGTCTTGATCTTTGTTTTAGTATGGTTCTCAATCAAGGCTTTGAATTCCTTGAACTTATTGAATACTTCGTCTTTGTTCTTCATGAAGTAAACCCATGTCTTCCTAGAAAATTCATCAATAAAAGAAACATAATATGCATACCCACTTAGAGAGTTTGATGACATAGGACCGCATACATCAGAGTGGATGATTTCCAAGATTCCTTTTTCTTTGCTTTCACTACTTGGAAATGTCTTCTTTGTATTCTTTCCTTTCACACATCCTTTGCAGACCCCATCATGTTTTGCTTGGATTTCTGGAAGACCTTCAACAACTTTACTTGCAATAGGTAGTGCTCTGTAATGCACATGTGCAAGCCTTCTATGCCAAAGTTGACTTGGCTATATTGTGTCATGGACCAAGGCTTGTCCTAGATGGCCCTTCAATTTGTACAATCCTCCTTCTTGTTCTCCAATCACTACCACATCATCGATAGTCTTTCCTTTTGGACACATGATGACTTTACCATCTATGAATGCAACCCACATTCCTTTTGCATCTAATGCTGATATGGAGAGAAGGTTCTTCTTGAGTCCTGGCACAAACAATACTTATTTCATTGTTAGAGATTTTCCAGAGTCTAATTTATAGGAAGATTCCCCGCTACCTTTTATTGGATATTGGTAGTCATCACCTAGCTTTACCTTGTGAGGTGATTCATGTTTTGACAGTCTCACAAAGGATTCCTTGAATCTAGTCATATGTTTGGAAGCCCTACTATCTATAATCCAATCATCACTTCCATGAGTAATGTTACCTGTGAGAGCGGATATCAGAACATATTCATCCTCGCTTGAAGAATCTTCACTTTCATATCTGGATCTCTTCCTGGATGGTTCATCATCCTCTGCAACATGAGCATTATGTCTTCTTTTGTCGATCCTTATCATTATCTTCTGTTTCTTAGGACAATTCCTTGCATAGTGTCCTGCTTCATCACATGTATAACATATGATCCTAGATACATCTTTTCTAGTGTTATCTTTGTGAGAGTGCTTACCTCTGGAGCTATGAGGTCTTCTTTTGTTTGACTTGGAGTGAGACTTGGAGTGTATCGTGAGAGCTTGGTATTCACTTCCCATCTTCTCTTCTCAAGCTACTATCCGAGCTTCTTCTTGAGAGCACTCTTCCCATAGTCTGCTGAACTTGAATAACTTCTTTCTAGCACAGATTCCTTGGATGAAAGAATCCCATGACCTAGGAAGGCCAGTCAAGGTAGTCATCACAATCTCTAAATTTTCCACTTCTTCATCAATTGCTTCTAGTTGCTCTTTGATCTGAGAAACTCTTGTCAAGTAAGATTGGATTGTTTCTGCATTCTAAATCTTCACATTCCTCAGTTGTTTTCTTAGGGTCATCTTCTAGTTTATGTTCTTCCCTTCAAACAATTTGGTTAGGGCATCAAACATAGCTTTAGGTGTCTTGAGAGAGGACACTTGTGGGATAAGGTGATCCTTGATAGAATCAGCAATGACCCTCTTTTCCATAACCATCTTCTTTTTATGTAAGGCCTTTGCCTCATCTCCCTCTGGAACTGAAACCTCCTCATGGATGTAGGAGTCTAACTCATTTTCTTCCAGGACCAGGGAGATCTTATACTTCCAGGCTTGGAAGTTATCATCTCCCTCAATCTTTTCATAAAGATTGGTATGATGAGACATCTTAACTAAGAACTTAAAATGGAAATACAAAATATTTTAGATATTACCAGGTTCAAGATGTTGGATCTGAAACTTGAGCTGAAATCTTGCAGAGTTGGTTTAGGAGCAAATTAGGGTTTTTCTTTTCTGGAGTTCTATCTGCCCAAATGCCTTGAAATTTGTCCCTAACTTCGATTTTGGGGAGGATATCAATCCAGGCCTGGGCTCACGAAAAAATTCCTCTTCTGTGAAAAGCCCTAATTTTCGACAGCAGTGACATGTCCAAAACTGAAAAACCTCAAAATTGGATTCTGCTTCGACAGAAAGATGCGCCCTAAGGAGGGGAGTTATTTCACCTTAATTTTTCTGAAAATCTGTGAAGGAAGATCCACAAACTAGGAATCCCTAGTTCCCACAGCTGCACAGTGTCTTCTTCTCAGGTTAGCTCTGATACCATGTTAGTTTTTCAACATTAAGCTAGCATTATGTTAGGATCTTTACTGAGAGAACAACAAGTACAACAATCAAACACAAGAGATAATGAACACAGTGTTTTTCATTGGGGAAACCATAAATGGAGAAAACCCCGCAGCTTCCTCAGAGATAGAATCAACACAAGATGTAAAACCCCAAAACAATAAGATGCACTCCTGACAATAGTAATCTTCTTCTTGTCTAGCCCCAGTGTCTTTTCCTTCCTCAACTATGTGCTACACTTGAGTGTGTGAGTGATGTGTGCTAAATACAGACCCCAACTCTCTATTTATACTAATCTCGACATGACTAAAACCCTACTAGGGCCGACCTCTACTAGGAGAGTCTAATAACCCTAGTGCCACGGAACTGCGGGGACTTTAACCCTTACAGAATCAGAGGGTAACCCACTATGAATTAACATGACTTGTTTACATTATTGATTCTCCCGATCGAAACATTGGGGCATGACAACTGTCTCAATTACATAATAGATACATCCTGGAATAAACATCGGGTTACAATACATAAGATACATAGATGAATACATTATGAAGTTACAAATACATCAACATTTAATTTCTTATACATTATTGATTATATATGCTAGAGTAGGTCTAACACCATTATATAGCATTTTGTCTTGTTTGCTGTGGTTGAGAGAGCAAATTGCTAATACAAACGGGATTGGAAAAAGATCAATGGGGATCTACATCAAACATGGAAAAAGGTATGTTTCAAGATCCTTTAGTGTTATATGTTTTATTTATCTTGCATATTGGGAAGGGATTGATTTCTATGGTTACTCTGTCTATTGTGGTACACCCCAAGCCATAGGAGGTTTTCTCCGTAACAGAACTAATTCTGTTATGGAGAAAACTTCCTATGGCTTGGGGTGAACCATAGCAGACACAGTAACCGCAGAAATCAATCCCTTCCCAATATGCAAGAGAAATAAAACATCTAACACTAAAGGATCTCAAAACATACCTTATTCCAAATGGTTGATGTAGATCCTCGTTGAGATTTTTCCAATCCGACTTGTATTAACAATTTGCTCTCTCAACCACAGCAAACTAGACAAGCATGCTATATAATGGTGTTACACCTACTCTAACATATATAATCAATAATGTATAAGCAATTAAAAGCATCCATGGATTCAATATTCATTTAAATGTATATCATTGGACAGGAAAATATATTTCTATTAATATAAATCAGAGTTACATGAATGGCAACCTCTGTCGGCACGTCTACGAACCGGAGAACTGAGTCCTCCACCTGGGCTTCCACCACCTCAATCCTCCATCTCTCTATAGTAAGCTCATAATAAAAGGCAAGCTTGGGAAAACAATCAAGTGCTCCAAGGTGCAAAGGGATGGAGACTCAAGTATAAGCAAGATACGACAACAATGGACTATAGTTTTCTTGGTCTTCAAATATCCTCCTTTGAGTGTATTCAAAGGGTTCCTTATATAGTGTTTCGATGGGGTAATGGAAGGTAAAATTCAAGCGACCGTGAGGCATATGGAAGGCCAAGAGACAAGTGACTCAGATCCACATCAAGGAAAACTCCAAAAATATTTGGGCTTTTGCACAAATCCCGATGTACGCGGGTTTAAGGGTTATATCTGCATGTATACCCGAGAAAGGGTTTAAAAGTTGCATATGGAAAATAACAGGTGTTTTTAGGGATGATATTGGAAACATCAAAGGTACAAAAATAGTCCATGGGGTCCAAAGAGTCCGCAGAGGGACAGGGAAGGCAATAAATGTGTGATCTACTCTATGTGGTAAAATCAGCTGTAACATATGCCCCCTAAAGTGTGAGGTCAGAGGGGTGATACGATGGCCGAAATACATTATAAGTCCATTCCAGAAGTGGAGTGATGAAGAACCAGGTGGAAGAACTAGCCATCCAAAAATATAGTACAAATATCTCTGCATATGACTGCAAACACATACAGCAGTCCCGGATACATAAGAGTACAATGACCATGAATAGGCATGATCCAAAATATGACATGTGTGGTCATCGCCACGTATAATATAGATAGATCAGAATCTCCATGATGAAGATAAACAAAGGATCATGATTTGCATGAAAGCTGAATATATACAATGGATCAAGATCTCCATAATGGCTGAAGATATCTGACATACAATGGAATCTAGTCATCAGAGCTGAAATATCATGAACACTGGTATGATCAAGGACGTAACATATATGAAATGCCACTAATATGGAAAGTATTCTACACAAACTGCTATGAGTACATGTCCTACTATGTGCGAGATTGAACATAGTAGTCCATCGTTTGATTACCGGTTATTGATGTATATCGTTAACAAATACGAGATCAACCACTAATAATGAAAATGGAAATAAAGGTACTAGAGTGCAATCTAACAAGTGTGAATAAATGTGTTGAGGTCAAACACTCGAAAGAATCCATCGATCCAAGGACATTGATGTATTCCCAAAACTGTCAATGGCGAGAGAACCTACCACTGATGACTGTAAGTCTCAAGCCACTCAAATGACTCTAGACTCCTATCCTAGAATAAATGATCTGAAGTCGATGGGATGAAATCTACTGGAAGGAGGGAATTAAGGCATCCCCCATCATCCAAGCATTAAGGAGGGCAATTGACAAGAAATTTCTAAAACTAGGGCATAAACTAAAAAACTTGAAATTTGAAAAAAAAATTGGACCAAGGATCCTGTGGGATTGACCTGGTATGGTCACCAATTCTGTAGTAGGGATTTCTCCTTGCTACAGGGGTAGGAATGGCTCCCTTCTATCTATAGGACAGAAAGGTAGGTTCCTACGTGTGAAAATGTTGAAAAGAAAGCGGAATGGACAGAAAAAAAATAGTGGTCATGAGCCCCTCTGCAGACAATGTTAGGGATTCGCCTTAGCTACCTGTTGTTGCCGCCTTTCACACACCTGGGTCACGTGGCAGAAATATTCAAGCCACTCGGTGTGTCCTTGGGGACAAGTCTCGAGTCAAGGCTGTCACCTTGTTCTTGACTCCTCCATTTAGGCTAAACTCCTAACGAAGCCAAGGGGGGTAGACCCTATTAAGTTACTAAGGGGAATTACTTAGTGTTGTGATGTTTAAACTGACTGAGTTATTTAGGATTTTACAATTTAACTATAGATAATCAAAGATGGCAAGATGTAAAAGATGAACACACGAAAGCGCAATGCTGAGACACAATATATATATATATATAAAGTAAGAAATTAACCAGTGCCTTAGAATGGAGTCAAAAATAGAATCAATATGCTTGCATGTGCTTGGAGTGAATGTTTTGCAACTGCCTCTTGGTATGCTTTAAGTTAAATTTGAAGTGTGAGTTGATTAAAATTAGGCTAAGGGGGGACTCTAGATATACCTCAGAGTACTTGGAGTATGTCCAAAACTAAACCTTCATGGCTACCCGCAAGGAATATGTGGGCTGAAATGGAGTCTCTGGGGCTATTTTTCATAACGCACCCATTAGGGTGTGACAGATATCGGTGCTCTAAGGTCACTTTTCATAATTTCCTGCTTCCTTTGGGTATTTTGCCACCGTAAAGGTTTGATCTAGGTGTTGGATTTTCACCTGATGGTTTGTCAATTGGGGAGAGTGAATCCTAATTATACTAGTCACCCAAGTGCTTTTGATACAGCTTGACTGATCGGATGAACCACAGCCAAGTGCAGAGCATACACACTGGAGTCTTGTAAATTTTAGTAAGTTTTAAATTGGGTGTTCTTATTTAAAAGAAAACCTTCCGGGAACCTCTTTCGATCCAAGTGGATCTCAATTGGGGAATAGAGTAGGGGTTAATTTTAAGATTGCTGATAAATAAAAGATGAAAAATAAAATAAATACACAATTCTTTTTTTCTAATTAGTCCTACCGCGAATCTCTTTCCCCTTTCGGGTCAATTGGGAAATCGTAGGGTAAGTGTTATGATTACTTTGAAAATAAAAGTGGAATATGAAATTAATACTAAAATAAAGTATACTATCCTACAAATTAGATCAATGCTAGTTTAAAAAATAAATAAGTAGAAAGCAAGGAAAAGGACACCGACGCAAATCCCCCCAGGGGGTATGGGGAATGGGCTCGAAAGAGCCTGTTCCAAAAATAATTTTATTTATTATTGGTTAAAATATCAGCGAAATGAAATATTAGAAAATTCTTGGTCCTTATACAGGATAAAACCAAAATCTTACAAGTTTTGCAAAAAATTTAAGATTTTTAGTGAAAAGGGAGACCCCTGGGGGGATTTGAACGCTCCTGAGGCCACTTCGGACAAAAGCTTCCTTTATTTTCTGTCAGACCCGATAAAAGACAGTGAGAATTTTATAATAACATACAACCAAAATCACTTTAAGAGTACCTTTGGATCAGCCTACCTTATCTAAAAAAAATGATGTTGAAACTAGCTAAACAGGCGAAAAAGGAACCAAGGAAAGCAAGCTTTCCTTAGGATATTGGATTTCTGTTTGTGCAGACAATTAAATATGCACTGATATTGAAGAATATTAAATTTTATAACAGTGAAAGGAAATCTAATGCATGCGATCTACAAGTTTTCTTTAAATTTTCATGCAAAAAGACGATTTCCCTAAATCTAGATCTAGAGTGCTTATGAAACATTTTTAAATGCAAGATCTAAACAATAGGATTTGATAATATAGATCTATGTTGGAATTAATTTTAATATTATATATCTAAGCAAAATCAAAGCTACAAATAGAGTAACCAGGTAAAATTGTTGATTTTTTGTAGAAATGAGAAGAAGAGGAGAGAAGGTCGGATCGTTGCTTGAATGGAACAAGCTGAAAGGAGGCCCTTTTGTGGAGTTCTAAGGGACTGAGTCTTGTGCTTATTGGATAGGAATGGCGTCAATCTAGATCCACACCTTCATCTAATCAGGAACCTGCAACTAAATAACACAAGCCTGCACACACCTCGTGAGATCTGGATATAGATGTATAAAGCAGCAAAAATGAAAGATCATGCCAAAATAACCTTATTTAAGAATATAACTGAAATTTTTGAGCATACATCATATGGATAAACAAGATCAAGCAATCTAGCTTTCCTAGTTTACCCCTTACTAGATTCATCCTAATCCTTGAAGCCAGAACACAGTAGTAGCACAGGATTTGGCAAGAGATTGCAGCTACCATATCAGCAGCATAACACTGAGAATCCACACATACACATGCACTACACAGTATAGCCTCCAAACCTTATTTATTCACAAATGATGATCAAATACAGAGTTACAATGGCAATCCCTTCAGTCCAGCTCTAACAAGCTTGGAAGAGGGAGCCTCAAGCATGATATATACAAAATACAGGCCATCCAGCCCAAGGGGGGCGCAAATACCAAGGAGATAGACCAAATATGCTGATGGAGAGTCCATCAATGACTGATCTGTGTCTAACTGAGCCATATCCGAGTCTCACTGAGTGCAATTGTCAATCGGAGAGCTGATCTGACTGACACCTCAACCTGTTGGCTGAAACATCCACCAAAACTCTTCCAGATGAGCCAAAACGTGTTGAGGAGAGAGGGAGGGATAAATTCCCAATAAAGGATGCTGAAGATCAACTTTGGATCTGACTTGATCACCTCCTTCAGTCAAGGATTTGTCAGATCCAGTCAATCTGCTTCAGATCTAACTGATTTCAATCAAATCGGCTGAGAATCCATTGATCTATGATTTTGGATTTGCTCCATTATTCATCAATTTATTAATTGAAATAATCAATAATTGATTTTTGGGGCTTTTTGACCTGAGTGATGGAAAATCACTCAAAACTAAGAAATAGTGGGTCCATGGGTTTACATGGTGCTCTTAGCTTGAAAATGGGCACCTGTATGAATGAAACTGATTATTTGGCCCACTTTTATTACAAAATCAATTTTTCCAATTAAACTATTAAAAAATAGCCTAAGTTTTGGAAAAATTTAATTTTAATAAAAAACACTGAAAAAACTAAAAAATTGACAAATTGAAAAACACCTAGGGGGACTTAGACATGTTCATATGACTCAAAAATGATGTCTAGCATGTTTATACATTGACACATAGACTCTAATAACCTCAATAGGCCTAAATTCCAAGCCGACCACCCCAAATTTGGAGGTATGGAGTGAAAAACTCATAAATTATCAGTCGTTTGTTCAACAACCAAAAATAACCAAGGGAAAAATCACCCTGGGCTGATCGGATTGACAAATGAAGTCTAAGAGACCGAGTATTTTACAGACACTATCATGCTAGAACATTTATTACAATTGCCCCATGGGGTATGAACATGTGATATAGTACAACAAGCACTTCCCAGAAGTACTTCCAAAGGTATTTTTGAAGTCCGAACAAGTTATCCCTCTCCGGTTCACCAGGCTCACTTGATAAAAACCACTAAGTACAACTTAGGTGGTAACATTCTGGCTCCATCTGGGACACATTATCTGATTGATCTTCTGTTGAAAGGAGAGGATGTGAGAACTCTAGAATCTCTGGGGTCTGCAAGGTAGTTAGAGTTTATCAGTAACATGTATATATAAGAAAAAATTAGCCATAAAAACAAACTAATGTACATAATTAATCTATAATGTGGAAAAAGGAATATTTTACAAAAAATAATATACAAAGGAAAATTTTCAACATGGTACAAAATAACTATAACACAACAATATGATATATAAAATTTAGAAATACATGCAAGGCAAGGTTTAGAAATTGGCCCTGAAACCACCGATGCCACTAAAGGCATCAAACTGTCTCGGCGAAAAACAGCTTGAGGAGGAAACCATTCACTGGTAAGCTCAATATTTCTCCTTCCAAGTCATTTAGGTAGAAGGAGTTTGTTCCTGCTATTTGATCGACGATGTACGGTCCCAACCACAGGCTGTCGAGCTTTCCATGTTTCCCAAGTTTTTCCCGTCATTTGTCGCAATGTAGAACCGTGTCACCTACTTGGAAGGACCCTAGGCGAGTAGACTTATCATAGGCTCTCTTGACCTTGTCTGAATTTTTGATACTATGGTCAAGAGAGTCTCTTCTGCTCTCATCTAGCTCGATCAACTAGTTTATTTTATTCTGGATGGCCTCTTGATCAACTATTTTATTTTATTCTTTTTGTTTTTTATGATGATCTTGACGATCAAAAATATTCTCGAAAGCTATAAGGCTACTCGAGATGTGATTCCTTTCATTATCCTTTCATTCTTGATACTCTTTACCTTCCTCCTGATAACTGATCTTGCAACCCTCAAACTCTTGTAGATTGTGGATGAATCTCAAAAGTTGCTCATCATCTTTGAAAACCTGCCAGTGGTCTATATTATCTGGAATTGAAGGTTTGAAATTGATTTCCATCTTTCCATTCCCATTAATCATTTCATCCGATGGTTGGAGGGTGGATGCTGCTACTGCTAATTTATCTGCTAACCCATTCATTTCCCTATGGACCTTTTGAATGTTAAGCGCATCAAACCATTCCATAGTGTCCCATATGGCATTCCTATACTTTCTTAGTCTGTCTTTTTTGCATTGATATTGATTCTTAATCTAGAGGACAACTAAGTCTGAATCACACTTTATGTTCAACATCTTTATCCCCATATCTTTAGCGGTTTCTAACCCTAGGAGCAATGCCTCATACTCAGCTACATTGTTTGATGCTTCAAATTCTAACCTAAATGCAAAGTTGTAGATTTTATCTGAAGGAGAGATGATCACGATGCCCGCACCCTTTCCAGTTTTGGAATAAGCCCCGTCAAATTACATTTGCCAAACTTCATCGATCTTTTCATTTTTAATGTTTTTCTTAATGGGGGCCATAAAATTTGACAAAATAGCATAGTTTCCAAAATTATCAGTGAAATGAACAAATTCATTTCCGGGCTTCTTAGGGTTTTCTACATGCCGTTTCCTCATCTTTTCTCTATGGAGAATCACCCTAGTGTTCTCTGATGTAGGTATAGTAGCATATGTCCAATCCATTTGAATGTGCCCACCAAGAGTTGTATCCCATTTTCTGGATAACAACATACCCCAATTATCTGGAACATCTATCACCACCACATCCATTGACATGTCAATATCAGGATATTTAGCCAACTTAACTTGTAAATTTAAGATTATCCCTACCACTTCAACTTCTCTTGCATCCATGGCACAAACATTGTGGTAGGGTCGGGTGACCCTTAGATTTAGCTGCTCCATTACTTTTCTTGTCATGACATTTGATGAAGCACCTGAATCTAACATACAGTTATGAAGGAGAAGCTTATCAACTAAGAGGGAGACATAAAAAGGTGGGTGATCTTCTCTTCTCGGATCAACACTGTTGAGGACTATGGGCATATCTATGGGTTCAATATGTCCAGCTTCAAATATAGCATTATTATTAGGAAGAGGATCCTCTTTGATAATATTATGAGCTTTACTTTGACTATCCTCTAAGGCTTTCAACAACTTTTCTTTTTGACCGGGAATTTTAAGGACATCAGTTGCATAAACATGAATCTTAGCACTACCTATCCATTCTCCCATATCAATATTTGACTCAGGGAAAATAGGTGGATTTGGGAGGGGAGGAGTGGTTACCTTTGGCTTGTACTGTTTAGACGGTGATGGCTTCTCTCTTCTTTGATACACAGCTCCCTTGAACCTGGCCTCCTTCATTTCCTTAATTGCTTCCGGAGGAGGCATTACACCATAAAAGTTAGACAGGAGATCCTTCTTGAAACCGTAATCCGTGGCCTACTACCAATGCTAGATTGATAGAGGATAGGTTCGGCCTACCATGTACACATGATCAGACTCGCCTGATGTTGTTTCTTGATTACTGACCTCCGCCATCCCATGTTCTATAACTTGGTTTCTATGTAGCAAGTGTTTTCTAGGTGGAATTGCTCACAAGGTCTACACCATGGAATTACTTCATCTACCAGGTTAGTTGAGTCTAACTGGTTTGGAATCCTAGGCTCTTGCTGAGGAAACTTCTTTTGATACACTTGATTCTATTTTGGCCGAAAATTCCTAGGTCCATTATTTCTCTCTAGTGTCACTATTCTGTTCTGAATATTATTCAATTGTACAGATTGGTCTGTCATGAATTGGTTCTGACTGGTCATCACCTTTTCAAACAGGCTAGTTACCTTTTCCATGGGATCTTTAGAGGTTTCCTTTTCCTCTAATTCAACGGCCTTTCCCTTCTCTTTTTTGTACGAAGTGTTTCCCCTAGTGTAACCTGGAATGTTGGATTTTCCCGAAGATTGCATATTCCTTTCTATTTTCTCGGCCAGATCCTCAGCAGTTTTTAGATCGGTCGGATCTTTGTCCCTTAACTGGTACCTCAAATACCCAGTGAAAGCTTCGATGTAAGATATGAGGATGGAGGCATCCCTTGGCTTGATTTCTCTAGGGAGGTCTACAACCACACGTCTGAACTTAGTATTAAATTCATCAATGGTTTCATTTTCCATCTTCTTTATATTATGAAGAGCAGTAAGCAAATGTCTTGGTTCTTTATTTTCCCCCCATTTCTTCATAAAACCTTCTAGGAATTCATTAAGGGTTTTATATGAATCATCACCAAGGTCACCATACCACTCCGCAGCATCATCCTCTAAGGATAAAGCAAAGAGATTCATTTTGACATCTTCATGGTCAGCGACAGCACTATTGCAATAACTGACTAGGTGCCTTTCAAACTTTCGGAGATGATTCTTGGCAGTGGCAGCATTATTTCCCTCAAACATGGGGAGCTTCTTGATAGCATCATTCGGAATGTCATGAGGAGCACCTGCTATCTGAGAAAATTCAAGGGGTTTGTAATATTCTGTCATTTCTTGAGATTGGAAGGTATGACTCTCTACAAATATGTGATGGATATCTGAGAGGTATTGGTCTCCTAAATCTTCAAGGTTTCTACGAGAAGTCTCCATATTCAATATTTCCCTAATAAACCTTTTGGGATCGGGGAGAGGATTGAATAATTATCGGTGGTTTCTTCAGGTTGAAATTCTTGAAGCGATGTTAGACAGTGGAGTCGCGAGATGGATCAAGTTTTAATTTTTATTTTTATTTTTTCTAAGACTAGATCAAACAAAAGTTTTTTATCTTTTTAGTTGATTAGAAAAAAGCTAAGCTAAGTCATATTCGGGAATAAAAATATTTATCCCCGGCAACGACGCCAAAAAGTGTTGCTGCCTTTCACACACCTGGGTCACGTGGCAGAAATATTCAAGCCACTCGGTGTGTCCTTGGGGGCAAGTCTCGAGTCAAG